>CABFWB010003649.1:37307-68097 GCA_902151455.1 Timema bartmani
TTTTTTTTCTAAGAAGTATTGTAGAGTTACTAATCTAAATTACATAATGTACATGTTCTTATTCAATATACTTTATTAAAGTATTTTGTGTACTGTATTTTTCGAACCCTTCAGCCTCTATTTTGCAATACAGTAGACTCCCGAGCGTCATGTATCCTCTAGTCAATACATTACGTATGTATACAGTTAGTGAAAGCACATTTGAAAATCGGGACAATTCAGTAATCCGGATGGGTCCCAGTCCCGATCGATCCGGATTAACGACGCTCCACTGTATACTTTTTACTAGCATGTGTATTGCACAGACTATTTTGATCCTCTGCCTAAAAATGGATAAATACTCAAAACTCATAAAAAGTGTGAAACA
This sequence comes from Timema bartmani, assembly GCA_902151455.1. NCBI lineage: Eukaryota > Metazoa > Arthropoda > Insecta > Phasmatodea > Timematidae > Timema > Timema bartmani. Next base: position 37,675 of record CABFWB010003649.1, read on the forward strand.
AAATAATATAAGTTACTTTGTCGTAGAAACATTAGACCAAAGAGCATAAATGAAATAATATAGGCCTACACTGTTACAGAAACAAAATGAGAAAAAAAAAAGTAACATTTCTGTTTATCGAAGAGCATAACCATCAATTTCCCAAGCACGAACAGGTCGTAAGAAGCAGTGCAAAATAAATGGTATGGTGCACCGCACACTCTTTTATCTAAATTATAGGCCTACTTATAGCTTGTAAAATATGTGAAACAAAATAATATAATCTTACATTGTTATAGAAACATAATGAGGGAAAAAACATATTTCACCAGAGAGCATACATTAAATAATACCCGTATACACTTTTACAGAAACATATTAATAAATGTTCTGGTCATATTCAATTCCCCATTTCCAAAAGCTCTTTTTTTTTAAAAAATTGCTTATAACTTTAAATATATTAATTTAATAAAATATTCTTTCAAATAAAAGTTTTTTATTTTTAATAGTATTACAACTTTTCAATGATAAGCCATATCTCAAAGTTTTGTGGCATGATTAAATGGAAATTTCCGCTTATGTAAAGTACACTACCCTCAAAGTCATTTTAATGGCAAAATGAAATGCACCATTTTATTTGTAATGTTAGTTGAATATGTACCTAGATACAAATTTTTATCACAATCATTTTAACTGACTAATCTAAATTTTATGATTTGATATCTATTTCTTTAAACCCCTCTGGGGAATCCTATAAAAACCCCAGATATCAAGTTTTAGCCTGATCTGTAAAATATTTTTGGCTCTATTAACAGACAGACAGTATTGCAAAAAAATAAAACTTTTTTTTATGTTTAGGTGTCATGAAATGTCAACATCCGTCAAAATCTTGGATTAGATTTTTTTGACGATCATAATAGGCCTACTTTTTCTTTGAGGGGTTGCGATAAAGTAAAAATGTGTAACTACACATTAGGCTACAACTAGTATGTAGAATTATAAATGGCATTATTTAATTTAATTGATCTCAGTGTAGAGTAGAGTAGTGTTTTATAGTGTAGTGTAGTCTTTTCTTGATTCACTTGATTTTTAATTGCAGAAAAAACATATGTATGGAAAATGCACATTTCTTTATTAATTAACTCTGGTAAAGATAAAATGTTAGTTATAAGTTCATTGAATTTAATTTTGTTAAGAGGCACTTGCCCTCCAGGAAGTTGGACCAGAACCATTAACCAAAATTAACGGTTATTTTTAAGGAACCAGGAACAAATGGGAACCCTAAAAATAAATTGCTTAGGAACCAAAATTTGAATCGATGTATTTTTAGGTTCATAAAGGTTCTAAATTTTTATAATTCTTTTTTAAAATTTAATGCATTTTATGCCCTTCTTTCTTTCAAATAATTTAATTTTAAAACACTTAAATTTTTTCTTTTCTCAGAATTTCTTTTGGTCAAGTTATGATGTAGGCCTATTTAAAAAAAACGGAACCTAATTATAAACCGAAAATAACAGGAACTCTCATTTTTCTCTAAATGAAACCAGTAGGCCCTAATAGAACCTTAAAATGTTTGATTGGAGAATCGGAACAAGACCCTGAACCGATAAATATTTCGCTTTGACTACCAGATTAATTTTATACATGTTGGTTGTTTAAAATTATACTTTGCTTAGTTTGATAAATAAATATTACCCTATGCTCAGTCACAAGCCAAGGTCCGAAATCACCGACTCTTATTGACATTGCTACATTATTATTATTATTATTTTTCACCATGTCTTAGTACCTACCTGGGCTTACTCACATACTCTATAGCAGTGATTCCCAACCTTTTTTGTTTGGAGGAACCCTTGAAATATTTCGAAAAATCTCAAGGACCCCCTACCTGGCTGACATAATAGATTCGAAAGGGTTAAATTAAATAAAGACATGAAAAAAAGGGATTAGTAGTAAATAATAATTATACTTTTGATTAAAATACTATACAAGTATTTACTGCCTATTAATATTTAGCTTACTAATATTCAGTGGCGGCTCGTCACTTTAAAAGCTGGAGGGCGCGGCCTGTTTAGTTCATTAATTATTTATAAATAATATATTTAAAAGAAGACCCCATTTCGGAATATGTTTTCTTAAATATTCATTTATTTAAACTTAGAAATTAATATCACAAACAACATGCAAAGATAAAAAAAATGAAACTCACCCCAAAGAACGTGGATATGTTGTAGAAACTCCGCATCTGTTTATGTGCATAAATATATATGTATGTATGTTCCATGTCCTCACAATCTCACAACATTAATATGTAGGATACACAATATTTAAATTGTTTACACTTGCTAAAAATGACTTAGTACGCAATAAACAAAGAAATTATTTATATACGAAGTACATACGCCTCTCCTTTAAGTTAATGAACTTTTCCATAACTTTGTCGTCAAAGTCCTTCATTTTTGTGATAAGTTCCTTGTTGATGGCTACCCTCGCTAGAGCATTAAGTCTGTCATTTGTCGTTGTATTCCTTAGGAAAGTCTTTATTCTTTTTAGTGTTGAAAAGCAACGTTCAGATTCAGCAGACGTCATTGGAGTCGTTATGATAATTTTTAGAAGCTTCGTCACCTCATTGAAAACTAAATAATGTTATTTTGCTCCATGATGTTCAATAGTTGTATTACACCTTTAGTGTCAAAGTGCTGTCGTCTGTATAATAGTCCCAATTCAGACCGGAGTTTTTCTTTTTCTAAGAAAGGGTAGTGTTGGATTACTCGCGTGAGTTTTTCTTCCAGAAAGCAAGTAGAAAATTGGGGACATGACTCATTACATAACAAAGACGCCGCCTCCAAATGACCAGTAAAAGTGAATCTGTCTTTTACATTAATTGTAATGATATCACACACTTCTTTAGCATCCCCCACTCTGGTGCTACATTCAACATAACTTTTCCTTTTTCTTGGTTGTTCAGGGAACTCTTCGTTTATTTGCCTCTCTATTTCATTCACTTGCCCCCTCTCTTTCTGCATCTCATTTTCAAAAATGCAACTGTCATTTTGCCACATTACACTGTCTTTGTTCCTGCTTTGAAGTTGTCGGTACAATATATCCACGTTAGGTAAAATTTTGTGGAAAAGGGTTAGCCAGAAAATTAAATTTGGGTCCTTAAAAGCCCGTCTGTGGCTACTCGCCTCGTTAACAGTAAGTTTGTTTGAGCAATTTTCCTTAAGAACTTCGAAGTATTCCTATGTTTCTCTAATCTTGGCCTGTACACCCCAACAGAGCTACTCATAACATTAGCATCATTATACGTCTGTGCTATTAATTTTCCTTATGAAGTGTCTAGAAGAGGTTTGATGTGGTCCATTATGCATTTTTCTAAGGTTTCTGCATATCTTCCTTCAGGAATAAGAAATCCCCAAGACATCTCACAAGCCAACCCCTCAAACACATACCTAAAAACTAACACCATCTGTTCGTTGTCTCATCACATTTGATGGCTATAAATTCAGAATCTCATATCTGCTTTTACATTTCCTCCCTACATACACTAAGCATGCAGTCCAGTACGTCATTTTGTCTGAGTCTGAGAGGTAATTCAAAAACACCACAGAATTTAACCCATGAAATCAACCTTTTAAATATTGTGCCTATATTTGTCGACGTGAGTATTGTGTTTTTTTTAACGTTTTCTCTCTATTGTGAGTCTAGAATAGACTATATGTTTACTTTGCCTAGCAAAGAAAGATCAACGACACTATTCATGCGATTCACAGATACTTCGAGTTTCTTCATTTTTTCTGTTAAATGTTTTATATTATTGACGCCTTTTACTATCAACAAGCATTCACCACTGTTTCTGGGAGAAAACAAAATACACGGAAAACAGTACAAAGATTTGTCCACATCAGAGCCACAAATCCAGCCATTTTTTTTTTTTGCATCTTTGGGCTTGAGCTGCCTTTTAAAAATTCCATTTTCATTTTTCTTCGTTTCACTCTGTTCCATACAGAATTCAGGACATGGCCTACCTAATGATTTCAATTCTATTTTTTGATCAAGAGTTAATCTTGCAACATTCATTGTCTTAAGCGCCTGAATTGAACTATTCATATTAAGCCTAGTTACAAAAAATATTAAAACATATAATTCAAATAAACACTATCCTAAAATAACCCTACATAATATTATTACTATAAACACATACGCCACGCCTCAAGATGCAGGAACACGCAGGATGACTGATAACAATTATTGCTGGTTCACGCTATACACATTATCTCACCAGCTTTCAACCTTAGGGCGCTTAAGGGAGTGCGCCTTCACACGAAGAATAGGCAGGGCTAGCTAGCCGTAGCAGGATGGGGACAGTAGGTTAAGGGGAGGGAAGGTTTGGTTTCACAATGTTAGGCGCTGACCGCCGCGCGCCTGACTGCATGTCATTTTAAAAAACATTGCCTGCTATTACTTAAACCGAAGACATATTTTTCTTGAAACTATTATGGCAGGATAAAATTGTCGTTAGAGTGCGAATAATAACTTTAAAAGGAACTGGGGGTTCGTGGAGATGGGGGGCGCGCGCCTTCGCGCCTTAGGGACGAGCCGCCCCTGCTAATATTACTGTTAATAAAAAAAATTACAAACATTTTCAGTTTACATCTGGCTTACTGGTTATAAACAAACTTTGTGTATATATTTTGCAATAGTTTTGTGTTTTTATGTTTTTTTTATAAACTTGTTAACGAAAAAGTAAGTTACATTTTATTGTTTTATTATTAATTCACAACTGTAAATAATACAAGTTTCTATAGAATAACAATGATTCCTACTGTCACTTAATTTAATGTTAAACTTGGGCTTGCATTTTTGAACACAACAACTCAATTCGTGGTCGCATCTTTGATAGGCACACACAAAGCTCTTCTTCCACAGACAACAGTATAATCCTCTGTTTGGTTTTTACATTCATTAAACACGAAAATGTTTGCTCACACAGGTACAATGTTGAGAATTGTAGCAATATGTTTATAGCTTTCTGGGAGATGGCAAGAAACTCTGTTTACACTGATATACAAAACATATCTAATGACACTTCATTAAATTTAATTTTTAGTGTGCGGTCATACTTCATTTCAGTCAATTGTTATTCTTCCTGCAGGCTGAGTAAATTTTCTGAACTGTTTGGAGAATGTGTGAAAGGGTTCCTGACCCAATCATACTCTCCCGATGACAAATAAGGGAAGTACTTGACAAGATTTTCAGCCAGAGATTCCATATGGCCGGAAATCAGATGCATAATGGTTTCACGGTGGTTGTCGGTTATAATGCTCTGAAGATGAGAAAATAGGGGTAAAATTTCAAAATTACCCTCAGAAAGATGTTTTTTCCAACCACCAATTTTATTTTTGAATGCTACAAGTTTGTCTGTACATGTCAAAATATTTAACTTGGGACCTTGCATGTTGGTGTTCAACTTATTTAGGTGTTCATAAATATCTGCCAGGTATGCTAGTTTCAGGATCCACGATTCGTCCTTAAGATAGTTGGAAAAATAACTTTTATAATTTCCTCTGAAGAAAATCTGCAGCTGCTCTCGTAGTTCGAATATTAGTGTCAACACTTTTCCCCTATAAAGCCATTTAACTTTGGTGTGTAGAAGAAGTCACATGATGTGGTCTTTACCCACAGTTTTCACAAATTTTTGTAAACATGGAGGACTGCAGAGGATGCTGCTTAATAAAGTTAACTATGTTAACAGCTGTATCAAGAACATGTTTCAAATCTTCTCTAATCGCTTTAGAAACCAGAACTTATTTATGAAGAAAGCAGTGGGTCGTTATAATGTCTGGATTATTTTCTTTGACAAGAGTAACAAATCTCTTTACTGAGCCAATCATTGAGGGAGCACCACCATCTGTGCATATTCCAATACGATCCCATGATAAACCCAGCGACTCTAAATAAGACACCAGTTTGCATACATCTTCCCCAAGGCAAGTAGTAGTAGTAGTAGTTAGAAAGCTTTAAAATAGTTAAACACTTTCACATTAAAAAAATATTAAGTGTCATTAAGCAACAAATAAAATAACAAATCATTGGTTTCCACTTATTGAGATGAACAAATATTACTATCAAAGAGAAATGCTCACAGACAATTAACGCGAGTAAGAAAGTAAACATAGCAGTGTGGGCCGCACACATCAACCATCTTTAAGAAAATGCACCCTAAAGCTCTCTCATTTCTTAAATAACTATCAAGCAAATATCTAACCAAGCTAAACTTTCAAGGCGCTTCTTTGTTTTATTTATATGTCACGTTGAAACCTTAATATTTTAATTTGTTTATTAATTTACAAAAAAAGGTGGCAAGCTGTACTATTTTTTCGCAAGCTTTTGCAAACTCTTGCGGAACCCCGGACATGGGCTTGCGGAACCCTGGTTGGGAATCACTGCTCTATAGGATTAGGACCTCGAAACTACACCAGCTATTCCTATCTTGCGCCAGTTATATCCAGTCCATCTTATCACATCACATCCTATCCCTATCTCGAGTTAATTATATCCACTCCAGCTCATTACACCCTATTTAATACGGGTATTATAATGTTATCCTCTCATCCGCGTCTAGGTCTTCCCAATGGGATGGGTTTGTCAGTCAATACCCTGAACACTGTTCTAGATTCTTCCATTCATGTTGCAGGTCCTGCCCACTGTAATCTATGAGACCTTACTATCCTAATGATGTCTTGTGATGAGTAACCTCCTTCTCCCCCCTCTCCCCCCAATATTCTCTTCCTTTTTACCAAATATCTTCTTAAGCACCTTGTTTTCTAATAGCCTAAATTTGTTTTTGTCATGTAAGGTACGAGACCATGTTTCACACCCATAGAGAACAACCAGTAAAATTATTCTTTTGTACATTCTGAGTTTTTCATTCCTTGAAAGCAAGCCATGGTACTACGAGTATACAAGGTAGGTGCCTGCGCATCCCCAAGGTCAGCCAAGAAAGGGGATGACGGCAGAATCATGCCTACGGACTGCATACGCACTGGTTTATCCCTCTAAAATAATCAAATTACTATGGATGTACTTCCAACTGCAAGCATTTTAAAACTATTCAATGATTGTATTGATATTTAATTCTTCAGTTTTGTTCACCAAAAGAATGATTACAAAAAGCATAAGAGATTGGACAAAAAATAAATAAGATACTTTATTTCAGGAAATAACTGAATTCATATTCTGGATGTTGTTTGTACAAAGTTAAAGTGGAATTTAATAACAAACCCAGTAGCATCTTTGGGGCAGATCTTCCCCCTCCTCCCTAAACCATAAATAATATTAATATAAACTTAAATCATATTACTGTAAGTAAAACAAACTGTAGACGTATAATATAGGAATTTACACTGGCTCCATTTTAAGGCCAGGATTACGACTTGATGTTCAAAAGGTATATCCCTAGGATGCACATTAAAAGTGCCCCTAAAAATTCCAACTAAAAAAAAATCTTAGTTACAATGTATATATATGGTCGTAGACAAATAATATTTTAATTAATACTGCCTTAATTGCTTAAAGCATAACAAAACAAAGGTACAAGAAATTAACTTTGACTATTAGCAACAATTCTTATGATTAGGTACACATCAGTAGCTTTAAGGCTCTTAACACGATAAGGGTTGTTACACATGGGATTGAACTTAGATAAGACTTCAGAACCCCCCCGTACTACACCCAATATCCCATGAGGTAATTTCGATCTGACTGGTATTTGAACTGAGAAAGCTACCAGAGCTGGTTAGTCAACGCATTGAGGCAGAGTACCAAAGGCGTGGTTTTTCAATTTTCTTAATAAAACCATTCACTATTTATTTAAAGATACTAAGAATGTCCCATTTGAACAGATTATGGGGGTGGGGGGAAGTCCCGCCCCATACTCCCCGCTAAAATCACGTCACCCGTTATAGAGGTCTTGGTCACAGTATGGAGCTGATAAAAATAACTTGCAAACAATAATAATATATTTTAATAAGTTAAAAATTTCTGTGACATGTAGAAAATATAGTAGGCCTACACATTTGAAAACTGATTTACTCATTTATAGAGGGCAAGTGTTATCAAAATAGTATTAAAATGACTAATAAAACTGATTTTTTAAACATACTAGTCGTTTATTTTATTTTGTCACTAACGTGCAGTTTCTGAACTCGCTCATTATTTCATATAGTTTTCCAAAGACAATGATTAGCGTGTAACATGGCACAGTACATCAGAATTTTACTTTAGTGTGGGTGATCAAATCTTTGTTTGAAAGTGCACCTTAGGGAGAAATAAATGGCCTCGTCAGACTGCCTCCAGATTAGGAAAACGTTTTCATGACAAGGATTGTATTGAAATAAATGACAAACTACCAAGAACAATCGATAGGAGGGGTCTGGAGCAATATGTTTGTTGATGTTGAAATAAAAATATAGCCTAATACATGAACATGTATGGACATTATACTAATTAAATGAAAAACAAATTGTGGTTATTTTATCACTGTGTCTTACTACCTGTTTGGGTTATACACATATGTACTAATTACGCTTATATGCTAGGCATGGGGAAGGTTGAATTTAGAGGAAGTGTATGCACATTTTTGTTGAGGAACAGTTTAGGAAGTACCACCCATAATACACTCGACTGAGATTCAAACCCTGATTTTCCCGTCATCGGCAGTCTAGCTTATTTTTAGAGTGACACCTTAGACCATTCAAACACCGAAGCGGATAGAAAAAATTGGGTTAATTTGTTAATATTCCTCATTATTTTAATTCATTGAGGGTTTTCCATCAAAAAAGGATATTGAAATCTTAAAATTGGGTTATTATTTCATAAAATATGTTGCAAATGCATGTTTAGAAATGCAATAATTAAATCCTACAAATATTTGATAACCTATTTTTGTAAAGTTTTGTTGCACAATACCGAAAGATGGAAATTAAAAAATAGAGGTGACTAGACCAGTTTTTTTTACCTAACCTAAAAAGTAAAGAGGAAGTCTTTGAGGTTAATTAACTGTGAATCTTACTATAAACATGAATCTTATTATAAACACTAAATAATACTATTTCAAAATAGCAACAATAACTATTACAAATAGGCTAGTGTAACATGATCAAATTGATAAAAAAAAATATTGTTTTTGCAGGTGATTGACTTTGGTTCAAGCTGCTATGAACACCAGCGAGTTTACACATATATTCAATCAAGATTTTATCGAGCTCCTGAAGTAATTTTGGGAGCAAGGTATGGGATGCCTATCGACATGTGGAGTCTTGGTTGTATTCTAGCTGAGCTTTTGACTGGATTCCCTTTGCTGCCAGGTGAAGATGAGGGAGATCAGCTTGCTTGTATTATTGAGTTGCTTGGAATGCCTCCACAGAAACTTCTTGATCTGTCCAAACGTTCTAAAAACTTCATCAGCTCAAAAGGGTATCCTCGCTATTGTACTGCCACCACTTTACCTGATGGAACAACTGTTCTGGGTGGAGGAATCTCACGTAGAGGTAAGCCAAGGGGTCCTCCTGCCTCCAAGGAGTTAAGACGTGCTCTTAAGGGGTGTGAAGATCCATTATTTTTAGACTTTATAAGGCGATGCTTAGATTGGGATCCAGATACAAGGTTGACACCTGCGGCTGCTTTACGTCATGGTTGGTTAAGGCGGCGCTTGCCAAGACCGCCGGCGGACAAGAGTAATGGTCACTCTTCTAGCCTACGTACTTCATCATCGTCTTCAAGAAATTCAAGCAAGACAAACACTATAAGTAGTGGGGGCTTAAGTATGAATAAAATAAGGGTTCAAATCCCTGACGATCGTTCAAACACTGTTCACTCGACAAAGTTACCTCAGATCCCGAACCACACATAACCTTGTGTTAAAAGTTTGGTAGCTTTTTAATTAAAAGAAAAATGTGCAAACATTTAAGGAATACATCTAAGAGGCATGTTTAAAGTGGTTGTGTCATAATTGATCTCGTTATGAAAAAAAAGGAGTCAATAACCATTTTAATGTGCTCAAAACTTTTTAAAAGTACCAGAATCATAGGTATTGAAGATATTGAGCTTTCATGTGTAGAACCACGATCTAGAATTTTCATTATTACTAACCATAAATTATAATTTAAATCTTATTATTGATCTATATCATTTTACGCAAGCAATGCATTTGCTTGTTTGAATCCTATTTATTTTACAATTACACATACTGGTATATGTGCAGTTACATTGGACATATGTATTGTATTTGTCCATTATATGCGTGACCTAGCTATCACCTAACTTTGGTAAAAAGTATAGCTTAAGATTATAATTTCTGCATTTTATACATTAATAGTGTTGCCCTGAATTTTATATGGTTTACCATTAGAATAACTTGTGTTAATGAATTTAAACTATCTAATAGTTTTAAACAAGTTGGGTGAACTGAAGGAAATACAATTTTAATATAAGATTTCTTCTTAGAATGAAACCTATTTTCAAAACTTTTTTTTTACTATTTTCACAGTCCATTTAAAACAAAATGTGTGTAGGATTTGTTTCACGTGTCTTATCACACCAAAACTGAAATTATTAAAAAATAGAACACCTTTGTATTTATAGAAATAATCCATATTTAGGCCAGCTCTTATACCACATTACTAAAGTACTGATAAAGCAAATAACTGACTAAGATTGGCCTCATTACTGGCTTTTACAGTCAAATTATAAGTGATGTTTATCTTTTTGGTGGATGCATTTCATTTGTAAGAAGTCAGGAGTCTATTTGGAGGGAAATCCATGTACTATGTACATTGAATTGGTTCTTTTAGTTCTAAGAAGTTTTAGAAAATGAGAACCAATTTCTTTGGGTGTGTAAACGCTATGCAGCATTAATTACAATTATCTACTGTGAGATTTTAGTTGTTTTTTTAAAATAATGTGACTAACAGGCATATTTAATATATTTATGAGTGTTGTTGAGTAATTGTTATATTTATGATGAAACAGATCTAGGCTATGCTTAATCTATTTCAGTATTTGTATTTCTAATATTATTTTGCATCATGCTTATAACGTGTTGAATTACTGGCCTGTGTTATAATGTTTATGTTAATTTCCAATCTAATTTAATCTAATAACTCTTATTTACCAAAGTTTTTGCAAAGTACCATTTATTTGTGAGTAATCTTCACCAAAAAATCACTGTTTCATTTAGTTGTTTTAGTCTTATAAACTGTCTAGATTCCATCACTATATATTAATATGATTTGCAAATGCCCACAGTATTTATTTTCTATGTATTGGTTAGAATTCTAATCTAAACTAATAACTCTGAGTAATGCTTCTGTCATTTTAATCGAAAGAAGTTGAAACCGCCAACATAAAAGGTATATTATAGGTACAGTCTATTTAAAAGGAAGGATCATTTATAAAATACAAACATACAGCCAAAATTGATAGCATTTTATTATATTTATTACTATCAAAGTAGACTCATGTTAATCCGATGCTCGTTGGTCTGACACCCTTTGTAATCCAACGCACCGCTTGAGAAGAGTATTTGATTTGTGCGCCACTATAATTTTAAAATTGTTATGAAGAAGTTTCAGTGTAAGGACTCTAGGCATATTAGTTGACCATTATGTGTCTTCCAAATTAAATTTTATGAATTAAACAGTTAAAATATATTCTGCTGTACCAATTTTATATGAGTAGTTGACATTAACTTATTAAACAGCCCCCATATTTATGTGTATTTTTGGGCACTCTGGAATTTTTGCTAATCTAACAGACCCTCGGTCCTTTAACTTCAGATTAATGCGAGTCTTCTGTATTTTAAAGGTGTTGATAATATCTTTTAAAAGTGACAGCTGCAGATCACATGAACTGACTTAGGACTACATGAAAGTAGATCTAGTAAATTTCTAGATGTCACATCAGGCCTTTCTATGGAAATTTGACTATAGCTACCCTATAACTGCTGGTTAATACTTTAGTAGTGCAGTATAAAAATTTGCCTTGGTGCTTTAATTTTGATCATATGGATAGTTTTCTGAAATTAACTCCCACCGTATTTTTAGTCACTCTATTTTGTGCTGGCTTATTGCCAAATATTTCATTGTCAAAGGTACATAATATCAACAATTATATCACATGATCTTGACTGAAAACATATGATCTTACCTGAAACTGGTCAACTCTAGGAAACTCTTGCAGTGTGTGTTTGACACATGCACAGTAAATGGATAAACAAACTTTTTAATTTTGTTGTGTTATAGACTGAATACAATATTTAGAGCATAAGCAACGAATAATTTAAGAATACTCTAAAGAAGACACAACTTAATACATGTTATTAAGCAGTGTCCCTACCCTTTTCATTAAATATATATAATGTTAAGTTGGATAACATGAGAGAGTGGGAGTCACTACCTAATTAAGTTTAAAATTTTACTCAACTATGTGTTTAGCCAAATAATATTAGGGAAAGATAAATTTAGACAAAAATGGATTTACTTTTGACCAAAATGCAATATTATTTATTTTCATAAAAATCTTAATACTATATAGAGATGCAAATGGTTTGTGGGTGTGAGGAATATTATAACCAATAATTGATAACCAAATAGGTTTCATTACTGTCTTATCTTAATCTTTTCTAGACAAATATTCGATATATAAAAAATCTGAACAAATAAAAGCCATGTTCACTAACTCATGTCCTGTTCAACTTAACCCTAATCCCACTAGAAAATCAAATCAATTCTATATTAGATTCACTATCATAGACTATAACTGTTTTGTATACATGGTAAGGCCGAAACAATTAAGACGATTAGTAACTTGAAAATAAACACTTTAATTGAAAAATAAATATTCACTAGCTAGATAAAAGCAAACTACATACTACACTTTTTCACTTTTTTTTTATGAAAGTGCCACTCAGGTGAGCTCCACCAGACGTCAGGCAAACCTCAACACATTGTCAATCACTTTCCTCATCATAGATCGCCTAATTGTTTCCACCCCACCTTGTATTTGAGACACTTAGGCTATACCAACATGCTAGCTTTGTTAACTATATGTGGATCTAGGTATTGTTTAGATATTATTGTGTGTGTAGAAGTACAGGATGCATCAATGGAATGTGATGGGTTTCTAAAGCGATTGTGGGTAAGTCGGATTGAGTAAAAAGATAAACCCCCGTAGTTAATAAACAACATTACAATGAATTTTATGACTTTTAAGAATTTTAAGTCACCTCCTTGACACAAATACATTAATGTTGTCTATATTTGAAATTGTTCTTAACTCATTTCGTTTGCTCAAATTTCTTGATCGAGGCATAGTTTTAACTTCATGATGGCATGAGGTTGCTGACTCTCACTTTAGACTTATTGTATTCTTATAGAAAGTAATTTAGGACCTAAGCAGCTAGGTAAAAGATACTGATAATGTGTTTTAATTAATTTTTTTGAGGCAGTTCATCAACATGTTGAATGAAAATCCAGATGTTCTCAACAAATTGCTTATGTCTGATGCACATTTTCAACCCTCCAGATATGCGAACAAACAGAATAATCAGTATTGAAATGTATCTAGTTTCAATAATGGCACTTAAAAATATTATTTTCAAAAATAACAGATTCATAAATATCATTATAATGCTGTTCTAACTGAAGATGTTTTCCTTTTTACTCGACCTGACATCTCCACAGTAACACTATGAAAACCATCTCAATCCATTGACACGTTATGTACATTTAATTTTTTTTTTAATAGGCCTTTTTATATTCAATTGTTTTATTTTATATTGCCGTGTTTTTTATTTAGTGCATGTTTTAATCACAACTATTTGGTGTATGATCCTTTAGGATTATTTTGTCAAAAAAGAAGAGTGATTTATTTTAGAGTTGTGAGTTTTATTATTTTAGATTTTATATTATTGTGCAATTAGGCACAGTCGGAAACAGTATTAGATTTTACACAATTTTTCCAAGTTTATTTACATTTTGTTGACATACCGGCTACCATACTGCAAATATTTATTTTATAGAAATAACTTAAACAGATGTATTGTTTTGACCATTGAATTTTTTTATTTTCACATTTTATAATGTGAAATCTATCTAGGACATTCTGACGGCTATGGGCATGCCAAATTACACTTTAATACTGTCTAGTGCAAATTATATCTATCTTAAAAATCTTTGTACGTGAGAGGGTTTATTCAACACTTTGTGTATGATTTACATATGCATGTTCAGATGCTGAGTGCTGTGACATTATACACATTTTATATATACAATTATTGACTTAAATGGCTAAAAAAAAAATGGCTTAGTATGATTTTTTTGAGCATTAATTTATTTTCTATAATATTTTATTTTATAAAGCATACTGACAATTTAGAGATGAAATATTACTATCTACTCATGTATAGAAAGTGCCTTATAAATATTTTAATTAACTCAAAATACTATTAATGCTATAAACAAAGTGTTGTAATTTAATAATATTATATAAAGAACATTCCTATTTTGTTAATTTACTTGTTTGATTAGTTATCAAATAAAACTTAATATTATAAAAATCTGTTATGCCCATAAAACTATTTTTTTATTAGATTGATGTTCCAAAGAATTTTTTTCTATAATCTTCAAAAACTTATATAAATATTTAAGATATATTTGGGTGGTATAGTAGATTTTGACAATCTATAAATAAGTAATAGCAGTAGGTTGCTGAATTTTCTGAGGTAATATGAACAAATTATATATTATAAGAAAACCCTTGTCTCTGGACCACCATAATACAATTACATGAAAATTGAATTGATCAAAGAACTTGTTCACTTAATGGTTACATTTCATTCAGAATATTAGGAGTCTTGACATTTTTGAAATGGTTTAAAAAAAATTTGCTTAAAATAAATCCAACAAACTTTTTCACATGCATACATTATCTGCCACAGGTTAAAACTATGTATAGTCAAAATTATCACAATTTAAGAGACAGTGGGCTAGTTTTGGGTTGTAAAGAGAAAGTCGCAGACAAAGTGATTAAACTAACTGATTGAATAAGGTTTTGCATATGCTGGTTGAAGTTATGTAGAATTTTAACACAAAGTGGTCCCAAAAGCTGATCAAGATTTTGTTGCAAAAAAAAGTTGATGAGCTCTTTCTGAAAAGGGCTTAAAAAAATTCACAATGCTTTTTCCTTTCAGCTAGCCACTTCTTTTTTCAGAAAATCATATTTTCTGCTTTTTGTTAACAGCAGATATTCCAAAAATAGCACAGGCATCAATGGATATTTTTCTTTCACCAGTACTGCACTTAGAAATATGGCGCCCCTAAACACATGAGATGCAAGCGCATCCCCCCTTCAACCCTACAACATACCAAAATATCATATTGTTATTTGTTAATGAATACAAATAATAATGTTGTAGGCCTATTTGTTGCTACTATTTATGGTATATCCCCTATAATTATATGACCACTGTGCAAAATGGTTGTACTCGTCTATCTGGCACTGCTTCGCAATTTACATATGAGTGACTCACTAGCCCACAGATGACAATAGTAGATAGAATAGATCTCTAACAATACACAAGCACTTTATAACAAGCAAGCTTCAGCTACAGCTTAGTCCGCACGTCTTTTTTTTAGTGAGAATTTTGTTCATTCATGTTGACGACAACGGTTTCGGTTTCACATACCATGACATACCTCGAAAAGGGTGCTTCTGTAAACAATTTGATTTCTTATAAATGTTGCGGCCCCAAAAATCTCGTGCCCTAGGCACGGGCCTAGTCTGCCTAGTGGGTAATGTGACACTGTCTGGTCACCTGGGTTGTCCTTAAGTTACGCAGGGATTTTTTTTCCATTGTTTTTGACGCCCCCTCAGCCCCCCCTCTCACGTAAGGGACCTTAAGATTTTCAGTCCCCCCTTTCTCTCTTTCACATGTTTTTTTTTTACAATTTGGTAAATTAGATTATCTTAATCATTTAGTTATTCTTAAACAAAAGGATTGCTAATAGAGCAAGTGATATGAAATTTTAGAATACTTTAATTGCGGTAAAATTAGCTGTTACACATCATAAGTGAAATTTTATACTTAATATATTTATTTTCTAACAAAAAAATAGATTTTGTCTCACCTTAAACATTGATAAAAAACCTTTTGTAGGGTATATTCTTACCCCTTCTCCCTCTCATAATAAAATGTAAGAAAATACTGAACCTCCTCTCCCCCAAAAACCCATATATAATTTACATAATTTAAGGATGTCCCCTTACTCTGCATACACCACTTAAACTCCCCAGGAACACATGTCATGTAAATTTATACGACACCTTGCCATCCCAGAAGACATGATAAATGTCCATACATAGTATTTCCCTTAGTAACAAAACATCACGTTCAATCACACTCATTTACCCATGATGACTTCTTGTTGTGTCTGGGTGAGGAAGGTTTTTTCCACCCGCTGTTTCTTTTGTACAAGCTATTTTTGCGATTCCAATGTACCATTCTTTCTTGCGGGAAGGGACACCTATATGGCCATTTAAATGTACCGACATTTGTGTAGAAGAAGAGTGGGAAACAATTTAAGAAAAAAACACAGTACATTTGGCTGATCTCTCCTCACTCACAATCCATCCCAATGCAAGAGTGATGCCTCGGACTGTGCAACCATCAATGCCAGTGTGCATAAGTTAAATGCACGCATATTATGATTTCGTTGTATTACAGTACAGAACTTCCTTGATTTAGCGCCCACCCACTCCATTTGGGATAAAGCAAATGTACATAGGAATTCATGAATAAGTGTGGAGGTTTCTATGAGTAGGTGAGAAAGTACCTACAAATTTTGCTGAAAAGTTATCTCGTATTATAACTTCCAGGGATTTTTTACATTCCTCATTTAACATGGTACCGACTGCTTTTAATTCCCCTATAAAGATAGTTGTGCTACAGAAATTTATGCTACAGACTTTTAAAGAACGATAAAAATCCATCTGCCTTGGTCAGATTTGAACTCGAAACTTTGGGTTATGAGGAGAGCCCTTTATCTCAAGACCACAGAGGTCGACTGGTAATATGATTCCCTATTTTATCTGGGGACCAGTTAAACTTTATGTTTTTTTTTTTTTTTAGGAGCACGGCCAACAATCTAAAGCAGCTATGGTTTACATCAGGGGTTCTTAAACTTTTTTTAGATTGTACCCCTTGGCCATGGCTAAAAGTTTAATGTACCCCCCAAGATAAAAAAAAATTCCAAATGACAGGTTTAAAAAAATTGTCCACATGGTAAATTATTAATCTATTTAATCTAGTGGGAAAAAATATCTGTAATCAAAATATTTCAAATGTGACAAAGCTATTTAGAGAAAATCCTACTGTTATAGCCTTAACATTATCTCTTATTGAGACTCTTTATGATCAGTTAAAATTTTCAGTGAGAGGGGTGTGGCTGCATGGTTTGGCACAACTTTTTGATGTCTGGTTGTCAAGTTGAAACTTTAAAGTGGAGGTCCGGTTCCAAATTTAGCCTATTGCGGTACTTATTTTTTAGGTTCACCATGGATGAAAAAACATTCTCACAAAAATATATTGTTGAGAAAAGCATCATAAACTGCTAATGTAAAAGGTGTCAAGTAGAGGGTTGAAAATTCTCAGAAATCGGTCTCCAGCCAGGCAAATAGGAGGAAAAGAGGGGTGGAAATAACCATATAACGCTAACTGTCAATAAATTATGGTTTTCTATAAGTCCCTTGTTATTTTGCCAATTTTCCCATGAGAGCTGCTCGCGTACCCCCTAAAAGGTGCCCACATACCCTTGGGGGTATGCATACTCCAGTTTGAGAACCACTGGTTTATACATTTCCATTTATAAGACTCCCCTCAGCTTTGTAATAAATAGCTCAGTAGTAATAATGTGGCATCACTCAGAATCCTGATTCAGCACT
Source organism: Timema bartmani (assembly GCA_902151455.1). Classification (NCBI taxonomy): domain Eukaryota; kingdom Metazoa; phylum Arthropoda; class Insecta; order Phasmatodea; family Timematidae; genus Timema; species Timema bartmani. Next base: position 55,654 of record CABFWB010003649.1, read on the forward strand.
AACGTATATAAAATTCACCAGTTTAATAATAACTACTAAATATTTTCAAGGTCTCAAAATAATTATTTCCTGGCTGAATACAAATAAAATTTTTATTCCAGTTAAGAGATAAGAAAAAAAAGCTTGGTTTTCAAAATCATTTGGATTAATAACTAATCCGAGAAAGATTATTTATTATACTTAATTTTTATGAAATAATGCTTTTAAAATGATGTGATAAATCATCACTCAAATACTTTGCTCAAAACATATGTAACTTGGTGGTTGCAATAGCTTAGAAAGCTAAACATTAAAACCCTAACCCAATAAGTAAATATTTCATGTTTAGTTCATATTTTGTAATTTTATTGAAAATAAAATAATTCAATGTTTGTGTGTGTTTGTGTAAATGCATACACTAAGGGCAAGATCCTAAATGAACTTGATCATATAATGTATGTCACAGCTCATGGCATATCACTCTACATGTTCTCATTCTCTTTTTGTTTTCCATCCCCCCAGATGCCCTTGCTCATCTGTGGCACACTCATTCCTTCATTTCATCTTCACCCCTTTGTCACATCCTTGAAATTTCATCTTCATTCTCTCCTCCCTCTTGCACTACTTTGCCATCTCACCCCTTCATACCGTTGACCTTTATCACTCCTCGGGCCTGTAGCATCATCTTATCCCCAAACCTCACTATTGCCTCTCCATCATGCCCTGTATAACCATCTCTACCCAACGCCCTTGAACTGTGTGAACTATTTGTCAAATTTAAGAATCAGGCTTATAGTTTTATTAAATGTGTCACAATTTATGTTATCAGTGTTTTTTTAGTGTTGTGTGGCTTACTGCTTGCTAGAGATATACAAACCTATACTAATTTAAGAACATAGAATAAGGAAAGCGAATTTTAAGGATACACAACAGCATTCATATTCAGAGAGAGAGGAAAATCACATTGAATTTAGCATGTTTGAAAACCATGTCCATTGCACATGGCTGGAATTGGAGCTTAATCCAGATCACCGAGATCAGAAGATGTTATGTCTACACTTTAAAGAAAACTACTAAATTTCTCTGTGGGGATCTCAAGAAAAAAAAAGAGTAACATTTATCAATGACATTTTGCCATGATTAAAGTAATTTCACTATAAAAAGAAACTTTTTAAATAAGAACGCATTATTTTAACAATAAAAAATGTTTTCTCGGACCTGAACTCCAATTCCAGAGATGCTTGCTCATTCCCTTTAGAATAAACTTTAAAAATGAACAAATATCCACAAGAAAGGAAAAGGCCAAAATTGATTTGCTGTGAATTACATATTTTCTCACATTAAAATTATTATTAGTTGAATATAATAGAATCAAATAGCCAAAGCTATTAATTATGCTTTTAATGAGGATTACTCCATTTAGATATCATATTCTGAAAATTGAAAAATGACACCTGGACACAGGAATCGAACCCGGGACCTTTGGCTTAGTACCCCAATGCTCTAACCACTGAGCTATCCAGGAATTGTCCCGTGCCCAGGGTCATTCTTCACTCATATTTTAAGGCAGAGTCTATAATGGACGTGCGGAAATCGTCGGCTACAAATGTGTAATTTTATTAAGATCACGAGCTATCAGCTAATGCAGCCACCTTCGACTTGGTAGTTGGCTTATTGGAACCATTTGTACAATTAATATAACTGTGCATATAATTAAAAAAAACCACAACTCTGTACTTATTCCATCCTCACTAACTTTCTCCACACTTCCCTAACCATGCGTACTACCGTCATCTCAACAATATCCATACACTGAGTCATACATGCTCTTTTCTTCTTAAAAATCTTAATATTTCTCCTTAAAACTCTTAATATTTCTCTTTTTCACACATTTGTCTACAACATTTATCCACATCTTATATGGCTTACCTCTTCCTTTTAATCCACACCCTCTACCTTAATATATTTGCTTTGTCACTTGATCCACACTCATCCTCTCAACCTACCAACCTAAGGCGCTTCTTTCACATTGACCCATGGGATTCTTTTCAAACAACACTCCTTCAGCACCCATTCATTACTGACTCTGTCCATACGAGTTATTTCACATAGATTTCTTAGATATCTCATTCCAACCGCATTCACCTTGCTTTTGTGTTCCTCCTGACAAACCCACACTTCACATCCATAAAACAATGTTGGCGTTAACACACTTTTATATACTGCCATCTTTGCCTCTTTTGATAATACCTCATTCTTTGGAATAGTCTACATACATCCAACTACACTCCAAGATGCATTCACCCATCTGTCGATTTCACCATCCATCCTTCCATTTTTACAGAACATTCTCGCTGAATACACAAAATCATTTACTTGTTTTACAGTTTTCCATTTATAATAAGTTGACAATCATTTGCTCATCCACCCTTATCAAAAATTATTACCTTAGTTCTGCAGACATTTGTACAAAGATAGATTCTGCCTGTCGCCACATTCAAACAATCTAATGAAATCTACAGGTCACTTTCATTTTCAGACATTAATACGGCATCATCTGCATATGATAGCACTCTCACATTCACATTGTCCATTTGTACACCAACTGCGTCCTCACAAGCATCCATGAACACATTAAACAACCATGGGTACATAACACAACCTTGTCTAACACCCTGTTAAATGCCAAACCATTCGCTCAAAGCTCCATCCACCCTAAAGCATGATTTACTTCCATTATACACTGTCATAATTGCATTTACTAACCATGTATCCACACCATACTCTCTAAGAACATTCCATAACGTACTCCTATTCACCTGATCTTATGCTTTCTCCAGATCAAAGAATCTACAATAAACTTTCTTCTTTACTGTCATACAATTCTCAATTACTTGTTGCAATGCAAATATCTGGTCTATGCAACCTTTACCAGGCCTGAAACCAATTTGCACACCCCAAATATTGTCTGCAGGTTTTTTTAATCATTAAAAAGTTAATATAGCTTGCACTTGTTAGTATTACTTTTTTATACTGTATTGTATTAGAATCAATTTGCATAAAGCATTTAAGCATTACCATAAATATTTTTAATACTTAGTTACTGTAAGCATTTGTAGAGTCACACTGTCTTACAAAAAATGTCCATGCCTTCCCTAAATTGGCTATTCATAATTTATTTGTTTAAATTAGGCCTTTTTTATACTATTGTTTAATATTTCTTCTTGTTAGGTTCTCAACCCGAGGGCTAGTTTGCAGCAGCAGCACTTCTCCATCCCTCTATTCTTACCACCTTCCTTTTCATCTCCATGTAGGTAGCACATCCCATGTCTGACATAATTTTTAAGATTAAATCATTTAGCTAGAGTAGAGAAATTAGTCTTTGCTAGTATAATAGACACTTCTCTGGAACTAAGGCCAACATGACATCTAATAACACCCTGGTTTTATTACAATTCATTTGATTTGGTTTATAATGACTTTAAATGAATTAAACCATTTTAAGTTGGGGTTATTTTGCTCAAAACCTGTCTTTTGGTAAATTAATCTTTCAATCATAGATAAAATAATAGTCTGACACTTTAGCTCAGTCGGTAGTGCGTCTGTCTACTGAGCTAAGGGTCTCGTGTTCGATTCCCAATATGGCAGAAAAACTTATCATTGGTGAAATATGGGTTTTACCCTTTCACAGTGATAAATTAATGGCTGAGGACTGGATGTTGTGCCTGTCCTATTTTTAAGTTAGATTATAAGGCATATGAAGCTAAGACAGGCCTAACAAATCGGTAGTGGAAAATATATGGCTTGAATAAAAAACTGACCTAGGCAACAGGCTGGAAACAGTAATGGATGTAAAGCAAAGTAAAGATAAAATAGTACATTTGCATGTTAAAACATATTTGAATTTAATCAAAAATGTGTTAGCCAAGGTGATTAACATTGCTGGAAAACATTTAAGTTAAGTGTCCACAATACTGAGGTTCTGTTCATTTGCCAGGAACAAACTATCCCAATCAAGTGCACTGAGGAGTGTTTTACCCAATATTTTTTTTATCTATCTGAATGAATGCTGATTAAGATCTTTAAAATTGTCCTTGGTATCTAGTTTGCTTACGTTAAATAGTAATAATTTATTTTAACTAGTGCCGAAAATTCCCATGGATCCTTGCCTTAGTAGGCAGACACGCTATCGTTGGAGCTATGGGGTCTGACAATAATCTTTTCTACTAATATAATTTCCTAGCTATAATTATTTATAATCCTAGAAAAAGGATTATTTTTAAAACTAGTTGCTTCATTTAGAAGACTCTAGTCAACCTTGCCATTCCACTTTAACACGCTCTTTGCTTCTTCCTCTCTTGTGTTGTTAAAACATTTTGGAAAAAAGTATATCTCTTGCTGCACTAATGTTTTATTTATTGATGAATACTTTAAAGAATTTGTCATAAAACATATTGTATTCTTATATTAATTATTCATCCTAGTTAAAATTACTTCATAAAGTTTAATTAGAATTTTGTTTTGTGATTATTTTATAAAAACGAAGATTTTGTTAAATCTGTTAATTTTTCACACTGTAGTGTGATAATTGATAGGCTCAATGTTTTTATATTATTATAATTTCATACAGTTGACTCAGATAATTTGACAAATATATATAAATGTATATATATATATATATATATATTTTTCATTTAGTGGCAGGAAGGAAAATGTATTTTATTTATTTAATCGTACTTTTCTCAGTGAAATTTTTAGTTTTTGTTAATATTTTATGTGTTTTTGTGTTTACATGTTTTTTTCTATGGTTTTGATCCGAAGTTTTTTTAATTTTTTAAACCAAAAATGAACTTTTTTTTTTGTTGGTAATTGCTAGCTGTAGGTTCCATATGATTCTCATTGTTAACTGATGCTTGTAGTGAAAAAAGAGAGTAAATCACATAAGAAATACCTATAGTTTACTATCAAATAAATTCAAAAATATAATGTGAAGTTTATTTGAAATATAATTTTGTTACTTTTCCTTTTAAAATTGCTTTACTTTTATTTCTCTCAGTGGACCTTGGCTATTTATCCTAGAAATATAAAGGCAGAAGTTGTGATAATGCATCTCCAGATTAGGCACACCTTATTCACTCTATTACATAAACAAAATCCAGCCAATATGTGATGATTGTGTCATTCTGTGGATTTGTAAAATTTTGATGTAATGTTTTATCAGATTTGCCCAAATATTTGTTTTAACAATGACCTTAGCGATGTTTTCTCTGATGATTATGCTTATATCTATCTTCTGTTGTGTTTTATTATTTTTAACCTTTCATTTATTAAATTGATTTACTCTATCTCGCCGCTAGGTTTTAAATTAAAGTAAATACAAGTGAAACTGAGTCATGGCAATCCCATATTTTTGAAATAAAGATATTTTTATAGTTAATTTCATTGATGCTCACACTTTTAGCCCATGGTTTCATATTAATTTAGGATAAATAGCTAAATATTTATACTCTTATAAATTCACGGGTACAGTAGTGCCCTGCTCATATGGCAGATAAGGTTCCAGAGCCTCGCTGTAAAACATAAATTGTTGTAAAGAGGAACATAGCCTTTTTTAATTTTCAAATGCATATACAATGCTAAAACAGGGTCTCTACTGGGTCATGAAAGTCACGAATAAGTTACAAATTGCAAAAAAGGTCATGAAAGTCCCAGGAAAGTCATAAATTTTCAATAATTTTGTCATAAAGTCACACAAATATTTTTGTTTTAATTTGCCGTGTATCGTAACAACGCCAACGCGTCAAATGTCGAGCCACCCAATACCCATGATGCCATGCGTTAGCCATGAGTTGCCTGATTGTTTGTACCATAATACCAAGGACAGGGTTAACATTTGTCATCTAGTTAAAGTTTAATGTTTTGTGTGAGTGCATTTGGCCTATATATGCATTATAGAATGTTAGACCGTTTACTGAAGGAATTTTGTGGTCAAAAGTCACTAATTTTGGTTTCTCCAACTCAGTAGACACCCTGTATGTAATAACATGTTTACACTATCATGTATAAAGTGTGCAATATATCAGTATGTTGAACAAAATGATTGGATACAATCAAATAAAAACTATTGAATGATCACTGTAAACAGACTGAATTACCGACATAAAATGGCAACCAAAGCCATTCACTGCGCACATAATGCAAAAAATGCCGGAAGAGCGAGAGAGCGAGACAAGCTCCGAACATAGTGAACATGTATATAATTGAAAACCACTGTATTAGCGGAACATCATAAAGCAGGGCCCTACTGTATAGTTATATAAATAATATTTTGCAACACCTTCATTGGCTTTATTTTGTATAGCCTATTTCCTTTTAAGATGGAATAAGAAGTCACTTTGTGTATGTAGATTAGAAGTTTAGCAGACTCATGCATGTGATTGGCAGTTTTTCCTTTATAGTAATCATTCAATACTGTGCAATTCTTGACCATTTACGTATTTATATTGTATAAATCTTATGTACAGGTAGGGTCAGCAGAACAACTCATTGTAATTAATAGTAAGTTCTAGCTGGCATGCTTGGAGATTGGGGGCTGTGTTATTCGATCAAACATAATGTTAACACAAGAGCCTACATAGGACAAGAAATATATTAACTTGCACTATTGAGAAAAAATAAAATTTACAACTAGACATGGATACACTGATGATAAATACTTATATTAGTTAGATTACTCACCCAATTATTTATATGAAAACCATCTCAGGATGCAGAAAATACATTATAAGGGCACCATTAAGAGTATTTTGTGACCTTATACAGTCCAGTCCAATGTATTCATGGCATGATGCCAGTTATCAACAAAAATATATGTTAGATCCATAAACAAGTTGTGATGGTCTCTTTGGAAATGTGCCATTAGAGTGAGTGCCGTTGAATTGAATACCACCAGCTTACTTTATATGTTTAAACATAGTAAAATGTAATAATGGTTATCTTATGAATTCCAAATATGAAAACATATGTTTTATTTTTCATCCAGTTATGCACAACTTGCAAAATATAGTTTGTATATTTTAAATAAACAATTATTATTATTATTATTAGCACCGCGTCTTACTACCCGTTCGGGTTATACGCACAAATAAACAATTGCTTAAAATCTTTTTAGTTTTTACTACAATATAAAATTTTGACAATATTTTACTTTGCAATAATATTTCAAAATCAAGAACAAATAGTTTCTTACAATTGCTATGGACTCCATCAATAAGATAATCAACATAAGGGGACATTTACTTTTTCTAACATTTTACACATGTTAAATAAGCTAAAGCATCCACTTCCAACTCATTAATGTATGTTTCATGCCAAGTATGAACAAAATATATTTGTGTATGTTAAACATAACTGAATCATTATATGGCTTTGGAAGCACCTAACTAATTATATCACTAATGTCTTTTTAATAGAGAGATTATATTTAATTTCATATCTCTGGACTAACGAATTAACCATATCATGCCAATCAAACTGTTCTAACATTGATCTTGTTACTGACATACCATTTTACAACACAATTGAATTAACCACTAGGTTCCTACAGGTACATCTGCACAGTGGCGAAGCCTGATGATAATTTTTGGGTAAACTGAGTCAAACACTCATAAAGGGACACACTTAATGATGTCGGAAATGGGATTTTTATCAAATAATATGATAATAATAATGATAATAATAAATAAATTAGTTAAATAATAATAATTATATTATTATTAATTATAATAATTATTATTATATTATAATTATAATAATAAATAAAACAACCATTAATTTATTTTTGGTGTACTTTCTGTGAAATATCGAATTTTGGTCCTGCTATTTTTCCTTTTAAATGCACTTTTCATTCAAAAGTAGAATTATTTAACAGAAATTCAACTGAATCAGAAGAGATATTGTTGATATCTACAGCGTTTCCAATTTTTTTTCTATGGCACATACACTAAATCCTAAAACCATAATGATGTATATTATATAATAGGAAAAATAAATAATAAAACTTAAGTCACAATCACAAAACTAAACTAATCTACTACACTGAAATAAACCTTCGAAGCACACTCTGGATGGTCAGGATGTAACATTCAAAAGTTGTGGATAGCCGGCTTACTGGTCACCTTCAGGCCTGACCTTATATAAGAAAAAGCTGCAACAACCGGCTGTCATATTTTTGGTATAAATTTTTTATTTTAAATTAGAACTATATTGTTTTTACTACATAGTAGCTGTTTGGTTGTACTCACACATTAGTATGCTAATGGGATAGGGATGAGGAAATTATAATTTTAGAAGAAATTACCCGCCTCGGTGACGTAGTTGGCTAACGCACTAGTCGTGTTGAGCTCGACTGCCGAGGACAGGGAGATCGAGGTTTGAATCTCGGTTGGGTGAACTGGGGGTGGTTTTTCCTATATGGTTTTCCACTCTCCCTCCACGCAAATGCGGGTTCACTTCCTCTAAATTCAATCTTCCCAATTCCTAATCCATTAGCGTAATTAGTACTTAAGCGTATAACCCGAACGGGTAGTAAGACACGGTGCTAAATATTATATTCTTTTAGAAGAAATCTGCCTGCATTTGTTTCAAGGGGGAGGGGGAAACCCTTTAAGGAAAACCACCCTCAATACACCCAACTGGGACTTAAACTCATATCTCCTCGTAACTGGAAATTCATTCTAACAGGGGTGACGCATTACACCATATAGCCACCAATGCTGGTTAAATATTATTAATGGGTTTTTAGTATCTTTTAACTTCCCCTGTTACTAAAGGATGGACCCCAATGTGCTAAATCTTGACCACACATTCCCCGGAACTTTCAGAATAAATATAATAAATCAAATTAACCATTATATAAAAGCAATTAACTTGTGAACAAATTAAAATTTTTGACAGTACACACATCTAAAATTACATACATTACATAGCCATGTGTTATAATTACTTATACGAGGCGTGTTCGGAATGTAAGTACTATTTCCATATATGGCTGTGAGAGTGCTTTGGTCATTGCTGTACACATGTGTGCTGATCTCCGTTTTAATTAGTTTATCTCAGACGCCATTATGGGAGAAGCAGTGTTTGTTCACTTTTTTTTAACGTTTAAAATGTTTAAGAAAATTGAAGGACCCGTCAACTGTGAAATACAGTCAATTATCCATTTTTTGAATGCAAGACATATGAAACCAGCCAAAACTCATTGGCATATTAGTGAAATTTATGGTGAAAATACATTGAGTGATGGAACGGTGATGAAATGGCTTAGACAATTTAATGAAGGATGTGAACACGTGCATGCTGAGGGACGAAATGGGTGGCCATCTGTCATTAATGATAATTTGGTGCAAAAAATCAATGAAAAAATTTGTGAAACCAGATGGTTTACGATTTTGTCACAATCTTGTGAATTGACAAAAATTTTAAGAACTGTTCTATATATGAAATTGTGACATTATTTAAAATATCAGCAGTTATGCCAACACTAGGTGTCAAAAATGCTTTATGAGGTGCACAATAACAAGCAACTTGGCATTGCTTTGACTTTTATCACACGGTACAGTGACGAAGGTGACGATTTTCTAAGCCACATCGTCACTGGTGATGAGACGTGGGCTTCTCACATTACATTGGAATCAAAACAGCTGTCCAAACAAAGCAGAAATGAAAAAGAAGTTTAAGGTATGGCCTTTATTGTAATAATAAAATGTTTAAAAATAAATTGTCTTTATTTCTTAATGGCCAAACGGTACTTACTTTCTGAATACGCCTTTTGATATTAATGGTTTTACACTGTAACGACCAGACTTGACTGGTTCAAGTAGCCCCTTCAGACTTCTATTAGCCTATCCCAACCTCCTGAAAAATAACTTGATAAAGAATGATTTTTATGGCACTTTTTTTTTCTTATGGCTACAATCTGATCTACTAGTTCAGGGTTTTATTCTTTCTTGCTACACAATGGATCAGTGACACCCAACAAGTCTTATTGAACCCATAGTACACATGTACAATGTGTGTGTGTGTGTGCTTTTTTTTAAACATATGGTTCAAACTGTACCTTTTAAAGGTGATTAGCTTTTTTTTTTAATATATCAAATAGAGCAATGGAGCAAACTTTTTATTCCTTGTATACTTCATGCACCCTGAACCTTGATTGATGATATTATCTTAATAGCCACACCATAGTGACAATGAGCAAGGTATGCTTGTTACCTATCAAGGTAAACGGAGAATACACATTTAAAATAATAATGCAAAAAATAAATAAACATCAAATTTAGGTAACTATTTTATGTGAAAGGGAGCCTCTAAAATTGCATTATTCTAGTCCTCTTGAGTTACACAGTGTTATTTGTAATTCCCTTAAAATGTAAATGCTTCATCATTTCTTTAAGATTCATATTAATTTTGCTCTCTCTGATAAGATACATCACTCATTGATATCCACTACCTAATATAGCAGATAAAAAAAACCCACTTATTTACATAGTTTTAAAATGAGAACTTTTAAATTATTGACTGATTAATATTTATAATTGCTATATTAGATATCATAAAGCCCTAATTTCAATTATTTTTGAAATACAATTATTTAATTTATTTTTGTTCACAAGTAAAAGTATGTTTTTATAATGCAAAACAATTTTAATTATAATAAATATATAAAATTTCCACATGTTTATGTTACTCCACTTGTGTTTAACATAATTTCTTGAATAATATTATTTAATTACCATAGTCAAACCTGTACATATAACTTGTGTTCAAGTTGAAAACTTGATTTGTGTACAGGTCAAGGCCTGACTATAATGATTCGACTACAATATGGAACTTATACAATGGCATTAAATATACCACTAATGAGTGAGTGATTGCAAATAGCTATAATTGGATAATACACAGCCATATATAAATACCTTAATTCATAGGGGGGCGAATCACTTTTAACTATGGAGTAGTCCTGAATGTATCAGTGGTTAATATTGAAACCAAATGTCCTGAACACAATTCTCATACTCAAGTGTAATTTTTACTTCGAAAATATAATTTTATTGGGTGGCATGCATCATATAGGTTCTATAGATTTTGTATCCTAAATTTACTAATTTGATAGCTTATATCCTCTCCACTCCTTAATATTAAAAAGGTTTGTAAAATAAAGTTTTTTACCTAACAGCTTTGTTTTTAGATTTTAAACAATGTATCCTGTTTTGGTTTTTCAATCTTTGCTTGGTAAATTCATTCATGGAACATCAAATTAAAAATATTTCTCTAGGAACCATTCATACTTTATCACTTTATTAACTGCTGTAGAACTTTCGCATCCAAACATATTTTTAAATAGTTATTTACCAATGTTTTAATATAAAAAAATCTAATAATTTTCTGTTATGTTAGTGACCCTGTAAAATAATTAATTTAAATTCAAGTGTGTTCGTTGAAGCATTTATTTTGTTTCTTTTAGCCTGGTTTTAAGTTGTTCTCACGGTTTGGCATATTTTGCCACAACTATATTTTTTATGTATGTTTAGTTACTTTTTTTCTATCAGTATAATGTTATTTTGCCACATCTATGTATTTATGTGTGTTTAGTTACTTTTGTATCAATAACATGTGATTTTGCCACAACTATATTTTTATGTGTTTTTAGTTACTTTTGTATCAATATCATGTTATTATTTCAAATATATGAATTTGGTTTGCCGATAAGGTATTGGGGATCAATCCCAAAATATTATGCTACCAATATTTCTATGAGTAATGTGATAACATTTTGTAAAACTGCCATTACTTTTGTAAGTTGAAGCTTTTTCTAGAACATTGTTGAGCTGTATCATTTTAGAAAAATTATGAAAATAAATTACAGAAAACTTGCAAATGTTTTTATGAAGAATTTATTTTTTATCAAGGTCATATGATTTTTTCTTTTGCAAACATTTATGTTGTCATTTTCAAATAAGATATGAAATGATGCTTAAGGTAGGCCTAACTTAGATTGGTGTATATGGAACTAAAAATTATACTTACCAACTAGTAAGGTGTAAATGACGTTCACTTAGATATAAATTGAAAAAAAACTTAAGACAGATTATTACAATTCATTATCATTTAGATTTTGTGATTTATTGGATTTTTGATCAAGTTTGTATACCTTTCATAACCAACCAAGTTTTAATTTCCTAAACTGATAACCCATTTAAGAAAAGAAAGATGTCACTTTAGATAAAATAATTCACTTCCAGGTCTTTAAAACGATTTGAGTGATACATTATTTAATGAGTTGACAAAAATCCAAGATATTTAATACATAACTATTTTATTGACAATTTGACATTGTCTGTGATGAGATAGAAGTGCACATGGTAGCAAACAGGGGCGTCACACAAACTATATTTTGATGGGGGG
>CABFWB010003650.1:8581-36574 GCA_902151455.1 Timema bartmani
CTGCTACATTCTCCAGTATGTTCTCTTACCAATTATTTAGAGGTTGTCAGGTACTTAAAGGTGTGAACTGGAATTCCCTTGTTTAGTTTTCGAGATGAGTTTGTTTTTAAATGATTTATTTAACGTGCACTTTCTAAATAATAGGTCTGTGATTAAATAAGAATACAATTTACAAACTTAGATATAATTTAGATAGGAAGGCCATTTTCTGGTAGTTATAAACTTTACTAGAACAATTTTTATATTTGAAAACGTAATCTTGTGATCTACAACTGGTTTCACGAATGATATCAAAAACTATAAAATAACACTGATATTAAAAAAACGGCACTGTGTAAGCCCACAAGCGAGCTTTACTGAGCAAGCGGCCGCCACTGATAGCGAAGATAGTGCCAACATTTGTTGGTAGAAGGTGTCACGTGACTAGCACAACTAGCCCTCCGGCCACTTGTCTCAGTTTTATAGACTTGAGCCCCAATTTCTTTTTTCAAGTAGCTCCTCATTTTTTCTGAGGCTGATTTGACTCCATTCCATACCCACTGCTTCACAGACAAATCTAGAAGAGCCGAGGATTGAACCCAGGACCTCTGGATCTGTAGCCAGGAACTCTGACCACTAGACCACAAAGGCGGTCCTACACAAATATAATTAATTAAAAATAGTATAAATGTTAACTGGGAAAAAATCTGTGTTTAAAAAATGGTTTCTTCCTATTAGAATCGCTCTATAGTTTAATTCTGGAATATCCACAACACCAAGTCCCCCGCTAGTTAATTAATAATTGTGAAAGGAGAATCCCTAATTTATAAATCATAATAATATAACAGATAAAAATATTATGTCACTATTTTCCATTAAATAAATGGACTAAAATAAGGAATTTTTTACCTTAAGAAGTTTGCATTTTAACTATTATTATCACCACATCTTACTACCCTTTAGGACTATAATCACTTACGCTAATGTGTAACGGTAGGGTGATTGTGAGATGGAATGGAGGACCTACAGTTTTACGTGGGATCCGAACCACGGTGGAGGCCTGGCATTCCTCACATTTACAAGTTGTGATTAATACACGTTTTGAAAGAGGTGAAGGAAGGGTTTGGTAATCAAATAAATCTGGGCTGGGACCGAGGATTGAACCCCGGACCCTCAGCACAGAAGTCTGACAGATTACCCCTAGACCACCATTTCACCCTTTGCATTATAATTGATTCCCAACAAATTAGTAGATTTTTACCAACCACCACAGTTTCGTTCACGTCGACTAATTAGGAGTTAAATATTTACCAACGTTAATAACTTAAAACACTTCGCATTGGTGGATTCGCGGACTAAATGTAATTTTCTTCTAGTCTGGTTTGCTGTTGATGGAAAGGTTGGGGCTCAAATCTCATCCGGGTGTACTAAGGCCAGTGGCGGATTACCCAGTAGGCCCTTTAGGCCCGAACCTAGGAGCCGCAGGTTCCGGAGGGCCGTAGGCCAGAGGAATAGTTTTTTTATGTATTAAATTATTTTAGGCCTAAATAATAATTTAAAAAAAATATTGTTAATTTGTACAAATGTTTTTGTGCGTAGCTACACAATAAAATGTAGGTATCTATAATGGTCAAAATTAATCCATAGTAAATAAATAAGCAAGGCTGTGAGCCCAGCCGCCAGAACAAGTAGACTAGACTACGACGCTTAGCGCCCTTGGCCTTAACTGTCGTTACGCGCGCACCTTTCCACCATGGAACTCAGTCAGCCGCAGATTCAAGATTGCCGAGCTTAACCACTTCTGCAGTAAATGCTGAAATGCTGCGTGATATTAATTTCGATGACATTATTAAGGAATTCTCATCCATGAAAGCACGCAAAGTTAATTTGTAATTTATTTGTTAAAATGTTTTTAGCACATCATATTCATAACTTAAAAATATACTGCTATTATAATATGAATACGATAGTAATAATAATAATAATAATAATAATAATAATAATAATATGTTGTCTTTTGTTTGAGTTAAAATAAAAAATCTTATAATAATTTTAAAACATGTTTTTCCTAGCTTAGACCCGCCTCGGTGGTGTAGTTAGCTAACGCGCAAGTTTCGTGTTGAGCTAGACTGCGAAGGATGAGAAGATCAAGGTTCGATTCTCTCTAGGGTGAACTAGGGACGGTTTTTCTAGATGGGTTTACTTCCTCTACCTCCTTCCCGATTTCCTAGCCCATTAAAGTAATTAGTACTTAAGCGTATAACCCGAACGGTTAGAAAGACGCGGTGCTAGGTATTATTATTTTCCTAAAAAAAATTACTTCTATGTATTTCTATTTCTTTAGTGATCATAGTATGATATGATTGTACTAATGAGTTGTCTTTTGTTTGAGTTTGAATGAAAAATCTTTTAAAATAACGATTATTTTCATCCAAAAACTATGTTTCAAAGGAAAGTTTCATGTTTTTCAAAGCTTAAATTAACAAATTAACTATTTATTTAGATTTTAGTTCATAATATTATAAAAACTTCATTCAAATAGAACAAAAGCTTTTCTCAAAACCCAAATTGCTATTGAAATATCCATGTATATTATAGTAGACCAGTGGAAATGCCTAGTTGTTGGTTGTTGTTGGGGTATTTTTTTGAGGGGAGGGGGATAGGGGTCTGCAGAGCAAATTGGGCCTTGAGGCCCAAGAGATTTTAATCCCCTACTGACTTAATTATTTCCTAATTTCTCTCCACGCAAATGCAAGTACATTTCCTAATTTTTAGCCCATTAGTGTAAATTTGGAAATATCCAGAATAGGTGGTAAAAAAGGGGTGGAGCAAAAAATTAAAAGGTGTGTAGCCTGGCCGGTAGTAAGAGGGGGGAGAGGAATTATTTGAGTTACATTTACCAACACTAGCACGTACTAATGCGTGTAAAAGTTGAGACATTTCTCAAGCGGACTTCCAGAAAACCTTTCTCCAACAACTACTTGCTCTAAATATTTGATGACTTGTACGAAGTTTCCGACCACAACTGACGTCAGCGTTGCTGTTACTATTGTAATATGCGAGCCCGTTCTTCTCCTCTGTGCGTCATACATATTCACACATACTATGGTCAAGGAGGGATGTTTGTGTGTGTTTAAACCATTTCCACACCCCACACCCCCTTCCCCACCTTAGTATACGCCACCCTCCTAACTTTGCAACGCCTGAAACACAACAGACATCCCCCATTCAAGCGCTCGAAACACTTGAGGTCGAGGTCAAAGTATTTTCTAAAGTCTGATCACACTCCCGATGGATGAGCTAGCACAGGCGAATCAAGAAGGGGTGACAAGCCTCGGTGACTCCATGGTCTAAGGCAGGGGTTCTCAACTTTTTTTTTTTTAGAACAAAGGAACCCTTTTACCAGAAAAAAGTATTATTAACATTCAGTAATGACAGTTAAATTTTACAATTATAAAACAAATGGAAAACGTTACATGTTCTGGTTCAACTTTGGCAAATGTATTTTATTCAGATAAGAAAGAGTTGGCAATGCTAATTTCTGATGTTATTTTATATTGTGAAAAACAAATTAAGAACATTCTAAAATTGCCTCATGGAGCCTGAGGTAACCATGGTGGAGCCGAAGAGTTCCGCAGAGCACGGTTTAAAAAACACTTGTCTAAGAAGTCACTCTTGCAATAGACTGGACTACCGAAGACGGGGAGATTGGATATTCAAATACTGGTCAGGTGTAAAGAGGGTGCTTTTTTTCCTAAATCGTTTTCCAGATTATCTCAGCGCAACCGTGGGTACACATCATTTAAATCCAACCTTACTCATCGTAGTAGTTAGAACATAGGTGTATGCTCCGAACGGGTAGTAGGCCTAAGACGTGGTGACAAAAAAACCTGTAGATTTCTCATTGTAACTGTACAGAGTGAAGCCATAATTGGAAATAGATTATTAGGGACAATGAGTCATACATTTCTAATGGTGGAATTTCAAGTTTGGCTTTGCATTCTTGAACGAATGCACATGATCTGGTATCTGAGGGATAAACTGCTTATTACACCTGTCGAAATCTTTGTATGTGTTGAATCACTTTAAAGCCTTATCTATCGCAGCCTACTAAACATATTATTCTGTTTAGTATGGTCACTGGTTTAAAAACATAGCAAAAATTCGCAATTATTTTTGACTACTTAATTCATACAAGGCCATTTCTAAACAAATGAACCATTTAAGTGTTGTGGAGAAGTTTATATTATCACTAGTGGATCATTGCAGTGATGGCTGAAAATTATTACGCTAAAATGTATTCAAAACATTTTATATCGAAAAGTTCTCTAGAATGAGGCTTCCCTAGACTTTTTAGTAAAAGGTTTACTCTTCAAAGATCAGTTTCCCATGGATTTTGAGCTTTTGATGTCAAGTTTAAAGCAAACTTTATATTTTACCTCTTCAAACAACAATGTGAACTTTAAAACGATCCCTCTCCCTGCTTTCTATCTATTCGTTGCACCAAACCACTCAGGTAAGAATTGAGCTGTTATTATTCTTAGCAAAAGATAAATATTTTATATGCCGACGCACAATTAAATACATTTCAGGTTTCCCATGGAGGTGTAAACAAAGAATGATTGTACAAATGAGCCAATACGTACACAGCAGAAAAGTTAAACAGTTGCTAGGAAACCCGAGTTTTTATTGGAATCTACTACTTTGCTATCAAGATTCTGGACTCTTAACAAACTGATGTATGCGATCCCTCCACACACACATTTACTAAACAGATCTTAAACACTCGAGCTATATATCCTAGCGGATATCTGAGATGAAGCCACCTTTTGTAATAGTCTGTATACCTTGGTCCTGAAACGGAACAAAATTGAAGTGACCATGTCTACAATCGCTTTCAATTATTTTTTTGTCTTGTTTAACTTCAGAACATTTGCATGATGGCAGGAATAAATTAGGCGAGTTGTGTACTAGCGTTTATATCATGGGATACAACTACATGGTACATTGGCTTGTTTTTGTGTGTATGGGGACGGGGGGTCGAGGGGGGGGGGTCGAGAGGGAGAGAGTGGTGCTTAACGTGGGATATATTTTGAAAGATAGGGTATAATTTAAAACGCAATGTGGCAGTGTTTGATTAAACAAGAGAAATAAAATTCGTGTATTGATAATAAACATAGCATTGCAATTATTTAAATTTTATTATTTCAGATATCCCCTCCATTAATTTTCAGCTTATATAAATAAACTAGGGGTTAATTCCATTGATATATTACTGTTTTTAAATTATTTAGTTTCAAATAATGAAGTAGGGTTGGCTCTTTTTATTTTAAATTGTATCTCATTTTTAAATAACATTTTAAAGTGAACTCGTTAATAAGCACATGTTGGTGATTAATTACCGCGTATTGGAGTAATATTTGGGTCATTTTTATTTATTTTTAATCTTTATGAACAATGGTTGTGAAATATCTCGTCAGTATGAATTCTATTCAAAACCACTTTAGTCAACTAGGCCTATATGTTTTCGAAATTATGTTCATACGGTTTATAAGAAGCCAAAAGGTACTAATCATGCGTCTTCCTGTTCAGTTTACACGCATAGAACTAAATGATAATTACTATAATGAGGAAAGGATGAGAAAGGAAGCATTTTAGAGGTAATATACCCGAATTTTCGTGAAAGGAGAGTGGGAAACCATTCAGGATAAAGCACCTCCAGTTCACTCAACCAGGATTTGAACCCCGATCTTCCCTTCATCAGCAGGCCAGTCTAACACTAGAATGACGCCTTAGACCATTTGGACACTGAGGCATGTTTGTATTTGTTAAATTATAAGATAGATCTAACGTTCGTATATAAAAGAGATACGTTGTTTGGTAAAATATTATATTATTTGACCACTACTTTGTATCATAAAATAATACTTGCATAAAATTGTATGAGATACCTAAATATATTATGATGTAGCTACAGCGAAAGCTTTTGTCTCCAAGTTCATAAATATCCCAGACTCAATATAACGACTTGCTATAACTCACAAGTTTACTGCCGAACCAAACAAAGAGGATGTTTATTAACATTGGAGTTTTAATTGTTTTATTCATTCAGACTTCTGTCTGACTGCCCGACTGCTCACAAATGTCTGGAAGAAATTTATTATAATATTTAAAATAAATTTAGTCTGTGTTTTATTTTTTATTTTTCAGTTTACTCTTTATGTTCTATGTATGATATTTTGAATTTTTATCATTACAGTGTTTTCATTATTTTCAAATCATTACACAGAGATTGATTATCAGTAGTTTTTTTAAGTCTAAAACGAGACAGTATCAATCTTATTACTCTTAGGTACTTAAACTAAAGAAAGTTTGATCGATTGTCTAAATTAATTTCAGAAATCAGCATAGGTTGTCGTATTGTCTAAACGCGTCATTCTCGTGCTAGACTGGATTGACGGTGATGGGAAGATAGGGGTTCGAATCCCTGTTGGGTTTACTGAAGGTGTTCTTTCTTAGATAGTTTTCGATTTTTCCCTCATTCAAATTCTGTTGCATTTCATTTCAAACTCCACCTTCTTCACCCTTACTTAAGAGGAAAAACTACGCATATTGAGATCTAAGTTACTATAACTAACACTAATAATATAGGTAAACCGACATTAATGTTGACCTTAAAATATATATGTTTTTAATTTATAAACCTTTCTTTCTACCAATATATCACCATGTAGTACATCCCGGACGGGTAGTAAGGCGTAGATCACATAAACAAATATGCTAATTTTAAACATAATTTTAGATGTACACTAATTTTGGTAGTAAGCCCGTCATGGAAGGCCTTTTATCCTATCAAAATAATCCTAAACAATAGGCCTTTGGTACGAAATAAGGCCTTCCAGAACGAGCTTCCTACCAAAATCAGGATTTTAATATAATATAAATATGTAACATGTATATAATTATGCAATATATAATATATACATAGTCAAAAATAAGGTTTGTGTGAATTTGAAGCTAAAACTCCTCAATCCTTTCTACCAATTAAACTACCTAGGTTCTTTCCGTATTAAAAAAAACAAATTCATTCATTTATTGATCAGTCAAATGACCGTAGGAATTCACTGATAAAATACTCGCCGAAGAAGTGATGTGAAATAAAATAACTATTTTAGTTTCAGGTAGAGCTTATATTGATAGAATTTTCCATCTCACTTCTTCTAGTTAAACCTGGTTCGATCCCCAGCCCTGTTACTTCCCATGGCAGCCTAGATAACAGGCTCTACCTCCTGCCATTAACAACTTTACTATTAGGGCGTGGGCTAGGGCAGAGTTTGATTCGGAGTGAAAGGTGATGGGAAATCCATCAGATAATGGAGCACTTCTAGTGGAGGCAGGGGGGGCTGTCAGATGCGTGAGGTGAAATATGAGCTAAATGCTACGGTCAAAAGGGGTCAGAGGTTGGGCGGAGTAAGGAAGAGGGGCTCAGAAATAGGGGAGAGGGGTCGGTAGAAAATATATGAAGATAACTCAAAAGCTCTGACCCCTCCGAAGATGGAGTTTAGATCAGCGAACGAGATGGGAGAGAAAAAATATTATTTTTTTGGGTCTGTTTGTTTGTGTGAAAACACCATGTCAATGCATGAAGGATTTTTTGAATATTTTTTCTTTCTTTTTTTACTTTTTGCCTAGGCGTAGAGATGGCGAGGATTTATCAGATTTTGTTTTCGGGCATCGAGAAAGTTTTTTTTATTGGGAGCAATCAAAAAAATAGAAGTTGTACAGATAGGATAGATTATATATATATTTTTTTTGTGAAACCTGAATTCCTTTTACTGAAGAAAAGTACTATTTGATATCAAACCATTTTCTGCATTACTATTCAATTCAAATCAAAATCAGTATAGAAATCCAAACCAAATTAATTTTTTTTTAAATCTGTAACAGCTCTACTGAGTTATTTACTAAGGTTCCTGCTAAGAAAAATAAGAAGTTGAAAAATTGATCCCTAAATTAAAATAAACTATATACCGATATCATTAAATCATAAACTCACTTTTTAAATAATATCTAATTGGTTTTTCTATGACATATAGTAAAAAGTCTGGTTATTGCTTTTCAAAATGTAGGGTACAGGGCAGTGGCGTGTCGTGAACTGTTGTAAGGGTAAGCAGCATTAGTTTAAACTGTACCTGTGAATGGTTCACACAGCTCACTAGAACAGTTATTAGGTCAGGTATCGTGAGGAATACATTCTCGTGTGAGGCATGGAGAGCAAAGCATATGAATTATTGGTCAAATAGGGCTCAAGGGTGAGAACATATCACAGGTACAGTTTTAATAAGGTCTGCTTCCTTTGCAACACTCCACGACACGCCACTGGTACAGGGTAAAAATATGGAAAGTCCTATTTTATCTCAAATTGAGCTAATGCTGCCATTTGTTAGACAATCTTGAGACCTTTGTAATTCACTTTAAATTATTGTTAAAAAAGATCCCTGTCATATTTAAATTAATTAAAAACATTAATTTGCTGGGTTCCTATAGATGTAACGTATAAAAGAGTTAGCCTGATATTTTGATGTTCGTTCGCCACAATTAGTATGATAATTTTACATAATTATTGAATTAAGTTCAAGGTTGCTATTCTGTATTATGGTAATCAAAAGGGGATGATGTCTTATTTTATAAATTAAAAGTTCTGGTCTTTTATAGTTTTTTATTTTAAGAAGATAAACAGTTTTTGCTAGATATTTCACACGTTGTAAATATTAATTTAAAAACCCGACTATTGTATTATGTATATGTTAATTCCCGGCACGTGAAATTTATCATAGAGCCGACCCACACGGCTCCTCGTCAGGATTGCAAGTGAAGAGATGCGCACTTTGAAGTAGGTATATCTAGTGACATCTCCTTCTCGAAACTTCAAAAAAAAAAAAAGAGAAAGGTGTGGTCATCCAGGTGCGTCTCTAACTACAAAACTGAGTTCGCTTTTCAAACAGAGACGCAGCAAGATTTCACCATACCTTGCAACTTAACACAAATAAATCTTACTACCCGCTCATATTTATAATATAGTAATTTTGAATTTAGATGTGAATAACAAATTATTTAGATGCATAATTCCATATCATTACATGGAGTTTGAGATATTAAAGTTGTGCTACTGGAAAATGTGTGTAATGTGACTTCCCTCTTTTTTCCCTAGTAACATTCAAATATATTTGTGACACAACAGTTTCCCAATAAGATAGGAATATAATTGCCGTGGGCTTATGCACTTAAAAACTTTAGAAATTCTCTCAACTAAATTTGAAAAAAAAACCCACCATACAAACAACCCAAGAATCCATCGGGACACCTTTAGGTTTGTTTTATTACTATTCTGAAGACAGGGAATAATAGACCGGAATCTGAACCCCAACCTCCCCAGTCAGCGGTTATCTGGTACATAGGAGGTTGAGGACTTAAGGTGGGATGGAGTGGATGCGAGAAAAATCCAGTGTTTTTGCAGTTTGTATGTCAAAACATTTTTTGGGCCAAAATGAATAAAATATTACTTCAGTACAAACATTGATATTAATTTTCTTCACTTGGTGACCTAATAATTTCTTTAATATCTGGTAAGGGTGTACTGGAATTTAATGACAACTTTCCCTCTTCATTTAAAAAGTTTCTTATCTAATACCGTTATGCTCATGACAGATATTTAAGAATTGTTGATTTCAAAATGTGAAGAAAATTAAACCTTGGGTTTGTACTGGAACAACATTTAATTTGTTTTGACCAAAAAATGTTTTTCTATAAAAATTACAAAAAACACTGGCCTTTTCTCAAGTCGCCTACACTCTCACCTTAATTGGGTCAAGGTTGTCAAAAATATTGTTAAGTATTTATTAGGGGCTAGCGTCCATCACACAACACATACAGTCCAAGTTTAATATATTTTTTCTGGCCAAAATTGATAACACTTTACTATATTATTGGTGTTATTTTACAGCTATTAATAATATATCAAAAGTGACAGCTATATATCCCATGATTTGACATATTAATACGCGAACAGCTTTTCTAGCCAGCAAATAAAGCTCTTCCTATGAATATTGAACATTGAGTGACATTCATAAAAATGGTAAAACATAAAATTCGAGCCAATATAAAAATATGACTTAAAATGATATCACCTTAATCAAAATTAAAAGTCACTATCAGACGATTGCTCTGAAATTAAATACATAAATCTATTTTTAATAAGATAAAACACCCATTATAAAACGACAATAACACGACTATTCTCATAAAAATGTCCCTAGAGATTCCTCTTCTTCTTCATTTTTAAGAACATTTTGTTCCAATCCATTTCCTAACTAGTTAGATGAATGGACCTCTATGTCCTTCTCATGTTTACAATCTCTATGGTGGAACAATTTTTTTTCTTCCCTTCTTCATTCTTTTTGAATCGTAGCCAAAGTACATTGTTGCCCTTCCTCTTGTTTTTTTTTTATCAAGCTCTTTGTATTCATCTACATTGGTGGAGAACGGAAGGGGGGTTAGGGGAGGAGGAGTAGTATTTGGCTTCAATGTCTTATTCTCTCGCATGATGCATAAAACAAGGAATGGAACAACGGAATTCTCCTGGAATGGTATATAAGTCGGACATTTCGGAGCGCTACGTTTGAATAGGGTATGGAGGGGGGGGTATGGAAGGGGGCAATGGGTAAGGTTATATTGTATCTAGTGTTGTGAACATAAAGTTTCGTTTTCTGGTATATTGCATTGTTACGATATGTGTTTGTATTATTGCGTTGTTGTTTTATTCCAAGGAAAATAAAATGTTCAATAATTTTCATGATAAAATAAATAAATGACTGACATTGTTTATTATATCAGGTTAAAAAATAAAATAGCTTGGTCTAGAATATTTTTAAGATATTTTTCAGAGCATAATATTTCTCTTTACTAAGAATAGGTAGGTGACCTGGTGGTCTAGGGGTAAGGTGTCGGACTTATGTGCTTAGAGTCCGGGGTTCAATCCTCGGTCCCGGAACATATTTATCTGACTGCCAAACACTTACTTCACCTCTTAATTAATTAATCACAACTTGTGAATGTGAGGAATGCCAGGCCTCCACCGTGGTTCGGATTCCACGTTAAACTGTAGGTCCTCACGTTAAACTGTAGGTCCTCCATTTCATCTCACAATCACTCTACCATTACACATTAGCGTAAGTGCGTATAACCCGAATGGATAGTAAGACGCGGTGCTAATAATAATAATAATAAACACTAAGTATATACATTCAAAAATTCATAGGAAGAGTTTATTTATCTATAATAATAAAAGGAAGTATTTGTTTATGAGCGATGCCCAGCCAAATCACGGCACGCAGAGATCTAAAAATAACATATGTGGACGGAAGGGGGTTCGAATGCACCTTGAAGCCGTATTTTTAAATTTTTGATTGGCTTTTTAATTAGGCTATTTTTAACAAAATATCACAATCGGTCACGGGCAACGCCGTGTGGGATTGCTAGTTAAATATAAACATAACTTTTGTGACCAAAATTGATAATATATTGCTAAATCATTAGTGTTGTTTTATAGGCATTGATAATAACTATCAAAATTAATAGACAGATGACATAATTTGACGAATGAATACGTGAAAATAGTTCCAGTAATTTTATGACTGTCAAATAAGGTCCTTCCTATGAAAATGTGAATATATATATATATACACATTTGGGAAATAATGTTGGTTTTTTTAAAATCTCGAAACCAGCATCGGTGAGCACGTGTATTAAAATGTCAGATAGATTAGTCTGGTCATCTGGTGACAATGGAGGTCGTAGTTTGAGTCCCGCGTAGGGTTAGCTGAAGGTATTTTTCTCCCTCCACCTCACACGGAATTGTGGGTACATTGTTTATATATTATACCTTATTAATCCCCGCCCAATAGTGAAGTTATTTTTTCTGGCGTATACCACCAGGGTTTGCCTCTAGACATTCCTCCTGGTCTTCATCTGGCAGTGGCTGATATGTAACCATCTTCCGAGACTAGGGCGTCATGTAGGTGCTTCCCGGTGATATGACGTAGTGATGATGAGTATGTGGTGCTAGAAGTTTTGAACCTAATTTGAACCTAATTATCCAGACTATGCCAACCATAGGACCGATTCCCCTCCTGGAAAAGATACCTATGGTACCACTGAGAATTGAACATGGGACAACTAGATTAGTAGCCATTAATGCTGACCACTATGCCAAAAGGTCGGCCAATAGTAAAGTAGAGCTGCGTTTAGATCCACTTTCGACCACCAATATTGATTGAAAGTCACTGAAATTCGGCATTCTGGAAAAACGTCTTATTTGATTTATTGATTTAAAAGTGAATATAATAATTTTTATCAAAAGCTTCCAATAACACTCAATTTTTGTTTACCTCTATGGCCTAGTGGCCATAGTTTCTGGCCACAGATCCAAAGTTGCCGGGTTTGACCCCAAGCGCATCTTAACTTCCCCCCCCCTCCCCCATTTATTTGAGTTATTTAACGTGTGCTTTAAGAACCGATTGATTATGTTAGCACACGACTTATAAACTAACTTAAATCTAGAACAGACACGACATCCAAACCCCAGCCGTTAATTTGTCTTTGTGAAAGGGTATACCCACATTTCATTAATGATAAATTTTTAGAACATGCTAAGAATTGAACCTGGGACTTTTAACTTAGTTGACTGACTGAATTAAGTTGTCGGAGCCAAAATTCATCTGTGAAGCAGTTGGTCTAGAACGGAGTCAAATTTAGCCTCGTGAGGACAAATGAGGAGCTACTTGATTAGATAAGTAGCGGCTCTGGTTTAAAAAACCGAGATTAACGACTGGAGGTTTCATTGTGCTGATCACATGACACCCTCTATCTGCATATGTTGGTACTATCATCCCTAACGGCGGTGACCGCTCAGTCGATAAAGCTCGCTTGCAGCCTCACACTATGGAGTTTTTTTTAATGGATTACTGTATAATTTATCTTTACACTACTTTATTAAACGGACTAAGAATGTAAATACAACCTGTAATATCTTTTTTTTACCCGCCATTGTGGCTTCCAGGTTTCAAATAATGAGCGGACGGGTAAATAGACACGTGAAAAAAATAAAACTTTCCTTATTGTTTTTTCCTTATATCAAGAGGATACATATTGCAATACTTGTCCTAGATTATTAATTAGCTATTTAATATTCTACTCCACAAGAAATTCTTTATATTCTGTTATCGTTACATTTTATTTTAAGGATGCTTTCCTTAGATACTTGTTGTTTTTCATTCTTATTGTTATGACTCTTTGTCTACATTTTGTAGATATCTCTTTAATATTTCCGTATATAGTTTTGTTTTATGGATAACGTAGTTCAACATATTATAAACGTTTAAAGATGATAAAAAAGAGAATTTTTTATTGTATACTTTATTTTAATGACAGATACAGCTCAAGTCATTTCTGGGATCCAATCGTGGTTTTGGTTTCTGGAATAATATTTGAAAAAATTTTTTTGTATCAAAATTTTGGAGAAAAACCCAACTAATCGCACACAACGTTTAGAAAATTTAGACCAAGCTATTCATTATTAATTGATGTGTATCACAAACTGATACTTGATGGTTATACACAGGATTATAGATATCTCTCAAAGGCCGATACTTTCACCATTTACTACACTTTAGACTCAATACACCAACAATTAGTGAAAAATGGCCCTGGATGCGAGACGAACAGGGATAGCCCAGTGGTAGAGCATTGGTATACATAGCCAAAGGTCTCAGGTTCAATTCCCATGTCCAAGTTCTCATGTTACACTTAATTGAATTAAATACGTATGGTTACTCAAAATTTATTAAAACCATAAGTTAAAATTCTTAATTTTTAAAATTTAAGGGATTGGACTCTTGGATATTTGAGATTTTTAAATTTTGAATTGAAATGTACTATAGATCTCTAATACTGTTTATAGGTGGTTCATTCCCAACATAATTTTTGGACAAATCTAAGACCCCAGACCATTAACTTAACACATAACTCAATGTATAAATATTATAATAAATGCATTAAGATACTAAATAGCATTTAGCTACTATTTTTATTATTCTAAAAAAATACAATATTTGTATTCGAAATTAGTATTCGTAAAATAATGAATTAGACCCAAATCTAAAAAGTGTTTTTAATAATTGAAATTCATTGAACATAATATATAGTTAGCGGAATTAGGTGTTGAAAGATTTATCATAATTTTAATTAATACCTTTCGTCAAAGCTATAACTTAAACTACGGGAAGAGACGAGGAGGCTGGTGAGATAAAGTGCACCATAATTAACGTGAAGGGATGGAAAAACAAATATACTCACATGTGATAAACCACCTTCAGTGTACACGGTAGGGACCTCAATCTCAGAGTCACAGGAAGTCCTCTATATAATAATCATGACTCCTTAGACCATGTGAGCATAATCGTGAGTTTAGTAAGATAAAAAAACAAAACTCTAACTTAAAAAAGGGCTTTGTTACATTTTTAAAAATTGTGTTATATTACAAGGTGGTTCAGATAGATAGAAAAAATCACTTAATACAAATAAAATATATAAACATAAAAATACCCCATGTGTAAACTATTCCCCCAAACTATCTCCCCCAAGCCGCCACTGTGAGGAACCATCAAACAGCATGCGCTATATGCCCTGGGAGGCAGACTCCTTACTAAATACCCAACTATAACTAATATTTGCTCGATTAGTTCCCTCCGGGGAAATTACGACTAATGGGATTAATTTAATAAATAGTTTAAATATTGTTAATATTTTAAAATGCAGTAGCTCATATAATATTTACATCTAATAAGACACCTCATCTTTAAACTCCGTTTGGTTTAAACTCATCACCACTTTAAGACGAAATTACCGTTCTATTTTGCTTGTCTGATACATGGAAGGTAAATAATAAAAGTTGGTACACTTGTATTGTCTAGCAGGCTTCTTTTGTTACCTTGATCTCTATTAGATTGTTTATCAAGCTCGGCGGTGACTTTTTCACTAGTGAAATCAATGTTTCTTCATGACTGGATATAAATGTACAATACCAAGGTAACGTTGACCAATAATGATTATCCGTTCATCATAGTTATTAATTTATGTAGTCAGCTGTAGTCTCCTGTGTGGCTTAGGGAAGAAATTCGACTCGTGTTTATAGGCCTAGTAGGAAAAGTGGGAACTTAGGCGGTCACAATTTTCGATTACAAAATATATTTTAGAATAAAAAGTTAGATTATTTTTAAAACTTGCTGGAGTAAATAACATAATAGAAAATGTATATAATATTTTGTGTCAAATCAATAATACGATTATAAAATCTATGTTTATATAAATATTAAAAATAATATTTCTGGCTAATTAAGTTGTAAGTTATAATGTTCAAACTCAGACATAAATAAATAAGCGATTAAAAAACTATTTAAATTGGCCTAAGGAAAACCTAAGAAAGAAGACAATATTTTAAAATTATATTTTGGTACCCACATTGATGGTCACGTGTCATAAGGCGTCAGTCTCTCAACAGACTGGATCACCGTTGACAGAAAGGATGAGGTTAGAATCTCAATCGTTTGTATTAAGGGTGTTTTTTTTCACAAATGGTTCACTACTCTCACTTCACGTCAATACGAGTGAAATTTCTCTCAAAATGGGATGTATGGGTTGAGAGAAAAGGTGTTGCAATTTTTATAGCAAAAATCTTTTGGCCAAAATAAATAAAGCATTGCTCCAGTAGAAACATAGATTTTAAATTTCTTCATATGGTGATATCAACAGTTGTTGAATATCTGTCAAGAGTGCCTTAGAATGTTATGCCAACTTTTTATATCCAGTTAAAAAGTTTCTCATCTAATGCCACTATGCTCATGACAGACATTCAACAAATGTTGATATCAACGTGGGAAGAAATTTAAACTCTATATTTCTACAGGAGCAATATTTTATTTATTTTTTCAAAAACTGCAAAAATACTTACCTTTTCTCGCTTCCACTAGATCCCCACCTTAATTATACTTTACTCAATAATACCCCACTAGCATAGTTATAAAATGTGGTCGTGTAGGTAGTGAGTCATGGTGGAAAATTATATAATATTAGGTCACTAACAAACTTGGTGTTTAGATTCTAAATATTAATAATTACTCACTTCGGTGGTCACGTGGTATATGACAGTGTTATTCAACCCGAGGTACACGTAGCCTCAGGGTTGTGCAAAAATATCTTGGGGGTTACGTGACATTTAAAATATACTTAAATACTTCACATGAATACATTATTTTGGATGTAAATTCATGCATTATGCACCAACAAATTTGAGGGTACAGAGTTTAAGATAGAATATATCTGGAGGTATGGAAAAAAGTTGGATACCACTGGTCTAATTTGTCACTTTAACAATATAATAAAGTTATGATGTTGGAGAGTTCAGGGTTCAAATGCTGGTTAGGTGTACTCAAGGGTAGTTTAGTTTTACACCCTCTCTATGCAAATGTGGATACACGCCCACTAAATTTAACCGTCCTCGTCTGTAATACATTAACGTCAAAATTACTTATGCGTTTAATTCAAATGGGGGTTAAGAAACAGAGCAAAAAAACCAAAATATAACTACTTAATCTGTATGAACTCCATGCGGAACCAATGCAAATAATGTTCCGCACATGACTGTACAATTCTTACGGCATAATATTATTCCTCTCCACCATTGCGGCCGTAACTCTCCCACCTGCGTGTGTAAACAGCAAGAAAACCCAATCAAATAACTGTCCGGCCGTAATATTTACTGCACCGGCCCTGAAAACTAACAATAGCGCGCAGCAAAGAGACGAGGAATTGGCAGTGCCTACCTGGTTGTACCTCTGGGATACAGAGCTGGGTGTGCGCTAAATTTCATGTCTCTTATCTTCATGGTACAGAGCTGGGTGTGCACTAGTGTTCATGCCTCTTATCTGCATGGTACAGAGCTGGGTGTGCACTAGGTTTCATGTGTCTTACCTACATGGTACAGAGCTGGGTGTGCACTAGGTTTCATGTGTCTTACCTACATGGTACAGAGCTGGGTGTGCACTAGGTTTCATGTGTCTTACCTACATGGTACAGAGCTGGGTGTGCACTAGGTTTCATGTGTCTTACCTACATGGTACAGAGCTGGGTGTGCACTAGGTTTCATGTGTCTTACCTACATGGTACAGAGCTGGGTGTGCACTAGGTTTCATGTGTCTTACCTACATGGTACAGAGCTGGGTGTGCACTAGGTTTCATGTGTCTTACCTACATGGTACAGAGCTGGGTGTGCACTAGGTTTCATGTGTCTTACCTACATGGTACAGAGCTGGGTGTGCACTAGGTTTCATGTGTCTTACCTACATGGTACAGAGCTGGGTGTGCACTAGGTTTCATGTGTCNGCTGGGTGTGCGCTAGGTTTCATGTCTCTTATCTTCATGGTACAGAGCTGGGTGTGCACTAGTGTTCATGCCTCTTATCTTCATGGTACAGAACTGGGTGTACGCTAGGTTTCATGTCTCTTATCTTCATGGTACAGAGCTGGGTGTGCGCTAGGTTTCATGTCTCTTATCTTCATGGTACAGAGCTGGGTGTGCACTAGTGTTCATGCCTCTTATCTGCATGGTGTGCACTGGTTTTCATGTCTCTTATCTTCATGATACAGAGCTGGGTGTGTACTAGTGTTCATGTCTCTTATCTTCATGATACAGTTCTGGGTGTACTATTCACGTCTCGGACTATAAAACTGACCATCCCATTTTTGGTAAACTAGATTTGGGGAGACTGACGCATTCACCAGTGTGTTCCTCATTATCAAGTCTAGAATGAAGAGTTTCATCCTAATATTGTTAGTCCATGACGATATGTAAAACATTCACAATGTACTATGGATACATTTCAAGCAGCCTCGCTTCAATACCCCCCTCCCTTTATCCCTTCCTTTGAAAGTTTATTTATTTTTACTTTTCCTCTTCAATTACTAGAACAACATGTACGTTAAATAACTTTAAAAATGTGTATGAAATATACTATTTATGTTAAAAGCTAGATTATAAGTTATTAACTGAAATATTACGGTACCTATCTAGATTTATAGCGTGCAGACTAACATTAATATACGTCATAATGTTAAGCCAGTAGCGTGTTTTCATATGGAGCTAATAGTCCCGGTTTCAATTCCCGGCACGGCTGATAAGTTTAACGTTAGTTAGTTTGGGGGTTCCCCTCTCACGGTGATTAATTAATGGCTCAGGGGACTGGTTGTAGTGTCGGTTCTAGATTTAAGTTAGTTAATAAGTTTTGTTGATATATAATATAACATGAGTGATTGTTTAGTAATTATTAATCTTTTATTGAGTGGTTAAAAATACCTTCTCAATTAAATTATATTTTATGAGCTATTTTACCCACTATTTTATAATAGCTTACATAATGTTCAAATATATTATTAAATCTCTTCTTTTCTTAGGAAAATCTACTAAATTTTTGTACCAGTTTATTACGAGTCTAAATAATAAATTGAATTATACTATAGTGACGAATTGCAAGTAATTTATTTTATTTAATCAAGCCCAACTTTCATATGTGGTTTTATAATATTAGAAGTTACCTTTAATAATGGAAAACTGCAGAGTAAAAAAAAAATATGGTAAATATCCACAAACTATTCCAATTAATTGTCTATACATATTATATGAAATATTATTTTTCGTTAGTTTAACTACAATTGATATATTACATTCACTCTACTCTGTGGTGCTAGTAGCTCGAACGTTCATTGCCGCACCTACTAAAGTAAGCCACCCACCCCTATCTTGAACTAGTTCTATCCAGTCCACCTCATTACACTCTAGCCCTAACTTGAACTAGTTCTCTCCAGTCCACATCATTAAACCCTATCTGTTTTATGTCCATTCTAATGTTATCCTTCCATCCGCGTCTAGGTCTTCCCATTGGTTTTACCAGTCAATATCCTGAACATGGTTCTAGATTCTATAATAAAAATACTCTGCCTCTTAGTTAAAACTTATTTTGGTTAACCGCATAAATAAATATCGCTAATGGGATAGAGATGAGTAAGGTAGAATTTTAGAGGAAGTTAACACGAATTCAGGTGGAGAAAGAGTTAGAAACCATTTAGGAAATACATTCTCAATACAGCCAATAAAGAATATAAACCCCAGTCTCCTCTTCACCAATTCTACATGAAGGTGACCCATTGGATCCTACGACTACAGATGTGGGTCTTAGTTAAAAGTTCAAAGAGTGGATTGCTTTGAATCCAAACGTAAACTTGAATCATAAAACCTTTATGGTTATCATCAATAAATTTAATTCGGTGAAAATTACATCTTTTAAAAAAAATATTATTTCGATTAACTACCTTGACAATTGTATCCTAATAAAACTTTCTCAATTACGCTAAGCTTATCCAAACCCAATCACAACACACACATTAATAAAAGTAATAAATATATTCACACACACACAAATAAAAGTTTGAATCGTTAAACTTCATGTTAGTTAAATATACCCCTCGCTAAAACAGTAGCGTAATAAGCCACCATTATGAGAAAGTAATAAAAAAAAACACTAAAAACTGTTTCTGTACAGATAATGGACTTTGCAATTATCGAATTTAGAAAAGTAACCGAGATAAAAAAAAAAACACCACCCAACGTGTTAAGCGTAAGAAGGTACACACAAAGATAAAAGTGAGATAATACGAGTAATTACTAAAAGGTCGTACAGCAGTGCGCATGTGTGAAGATCCCACAGGTAATTGCCCATGATTAGTACCTCTTCCCCCTTTTTTTGGAAGATGGGGGACTACTATGCCCTCCTATCCCTTCTCCTAACATTGTTTCATTCACCCTTGATCTGCCTTGCGTGCATGACGAGTGTACTTACGACCTTTTGGAGGAGGGCAAGGTAGGGTTGGGTTTTTTTTTTTACCTTGCGCCTTATTTTAGAAGGCTGGGCTATTCTCAAAACACGCATGGATCTACAGATGAAACCTCACGGGATTGAACTCAAGATGTCGTAGCTGTGGACTGGAAATTACAGAAGGAATCTTACGTGATTGAACTCATGCTGAAGTCAAAAATATGTCGTGGTTGCGTTTTACGTAATAAACTGTAGATTTTTCTTCATAAATACTGTCATTTTTGAAGGTATTAAGATCAGAAAACCTTTGTTGTGCTTTTGTTAATATTATATCAAGCTACTGACACCTTTAAGAGAGTCTAAGATTTCAATATTTTATTAAAACTAGTTCATTCTGTACAGTTAAATTCTTTTTAACACATCCATTTAAAAAAAAAACTGATGTATCACTGTTAAAACCTACCAAAGTTTCCATTTTGTCAATCACTGTCGTCAACCGATAAAGAAAATATAACTTTGGTTTCAAAGTAGTTATAAATCGCATCGCGTCTTACTACCCGTTCGGGTTGTACACCTATGTAGTAATTACTCTAATGTGTAAGGGATGAGGAAGTTTGAGTTTAGAAGAAGTGCACCCAGAAACAATTAAGGACCAATACCCTCAGTGCACCCAACCAGGATCGAACCCCGATATCCGAGTCCAGTCCATTGCGACAATGACGCCTTAGACAATGCTGCCACTGAAGAGGGTTGGTGATAAATATAATCATTTATTGAACCCTTATAGGTCGGAGTGTATTTCAAGTTACTTATCTCAATCATATATATATATATATATAGTCAACCTACCAACGATATAAGTTGTACCGTATGAGTAATGCGGCCACGTGATGGTCGCGATTGCCAGTGTGTGAGTAATTTCTGACTGCAATGTTTATGCGAGCAGGATATGCTCGTTGGTGAGGTTGTATCCTATACGTTCCGTGTGGTGGTGTTCAATAAATTATAATCTTAAAGTTTCATGGATTAAGTAATTCACTGAAGTAGCTTGAGTATTGATCCCTGACCAACGATGACGCCAGACTTAGCCACCCTAACCTCTGATAAGTTAACTCAATAGGGGAACAAATTATAAGGTACTAAAAGCGCGCCCAGACAAAAGCAAAATGAGTGGCAGGCGTCAATGGTAGCAGTGCTAGTGACGGGACATAGATGACACCATTCTAGTTAACTCTTAAATTTCTTCAGATGGCAACTAGTCCAATCGCTTTCATTCCGAGAACAAACTCAAAGCAACTTGATCCGAATCAAAGTTTGGAGTAAGCCCGTATACAAGTTAGACAAGGATGCCATACACAAACAACAAACATAGCAGCCGGCCAAGGCTTCATTTCACAGCAATACGACGAGAGCATCCAGATCCAGCTTGCTTGCCTATTTACAATAAAGTGTCGCTTTGAGGGGTAAACCATCTCATTTATTGCGAAAAAAAACAAACATCACCTTATGGGGAAAGCTTGTATTCTCTTGCAGACAAAAAGATTAAAATCTTCTAGTCGTGTTACTGAACAAATACCCTTCTAACTTTTTAGGTGAACGCGAATACTTTTTAATAACAGATTTAGTAAAAACCAAAGAAACATCAAATAAAAAAGACAGTTGTTGTATTGATATTTTTTAATAACCAGCTGAGAGAATCTGATGACACAGTTCAAAAATACTTAAAGTGAAACTAACGTAATATAAGGAATGATTATTGTTTTAAATAAACGAGCCTGAAAAATTACTAGAGGGACATTAATTTTGTCCAATTTGTCTGTATTTAGTGTAGTATGTATTAGATAGATTATTGAAGAAATAACCTCCCTAGACCAACATTCAGAGGTCAGTAACCAAAATCTCATGAAGTAAACACTTGGTTTGATGCTGTTATGAATAATTTATATTTTGAGTATTCTGTTCGAAATCCTAATGCAAATCACGGGAAATAACAATCTTTTCGTTTCAATTCCACCCAAACGGATGTAAACGATTCTTAATCTTCAAGCCCACGTCATGTTTTTTCTTTAACTTAAACAAGTTAAATTGCCACCTACAAATAGGTTGAACCTTCATCCAACCCACATGTTATCCAGTACTAAGATCAGGAAACATGAATAGCTATGGAACTAGACCAGATTCGTTTAGTTAAGGACGGGTTAAATTACGAAATCGGTATTAGGGGTGAGTACTTTTACATCTCGGAGGTTGAGCGTTGTATATGTTACGTGTGAGGTGTTCAATAAAATATAAACCGCTTTGGTGGCCGCTACTCTCACATTATATTAGACTGCTGACGACGGTAGATCGTGGTCGTGTGTACTGAAGGTGTTTTTTCCTAAATAGCTTCTCACTTTCCATCCCTAGCCCATTAGCGTATAGCTCGAACGGGTTGTAGGATTCTGTGCTAAAAAAAAAGTGTAATCTTAAAGTTACACGATTTGAGTAATTCAGTGAGGTACCGTGAGAATTGAGCCCTGACCAACGATGACATCAGGCTTACCATCCCGACCTCTAGTTAGTATACTAGGTCACTAAAAGTGAGGTACGAGTGGCAGGGTAAATAATACCGCAAAACCTATTACTTTGCAAATAGTAACTGACATGATAGAGCAATCAGAGCCCCAAGGTTCTTACAGTGCAGATAATATTAGGTGTGCACCAAACGGCCTCCATCTGAATATAATGTTCCTTCACACGCGAAGGGAATCTTCCAAAACACCTTTAATAGACTATGGCCTCGCAATAGACTGCCCCACGGGTGGAGGTAATGTTACTATCACACGCACAAGATATCTACATAGTACTTAACTATATTCTGGTCACATTATAGACTGTTCACCAGTAATACTGCTTCAATAAAACGGGAAATAGTTCTCTATAGCAAGGTTACACGATTGACTTTCAACAGAGAGAAGTTTCGATATACTCATCAAGGTGAACACATGGGCGTCTTATATCAGAATTAAGAGCATGGATCTTTTTCAGTACTTCAAAAGATCGATCGCACTACCATATTGGTGACAATATGATGAGACCCTCTGAGCCACCATATTCTATAATTTCCATTGGTACTATAGTTGTGCAAACTCATTTAGTTTTTTATTTACCTTCATGCAATCATTAAGTAACAATAATAGTGCTGTATTAATTAAATCATTTATATTTATTTATCTGTTAACTTGATGAAATGTAATCATTGACTTATAGATGGAAGGCCTATTTTTCCTAGCAGTTTTTAAAAATATAACTGATTTTTTTTATGGTTATTCAAACATAGTCATTGTATTTTTGCCTAAGCTTAGTATTAGAAAAATACAAAGATGGCATCACCGTTAAAAATTCAAAATGCAGTCAATAATTAACCACTTTGAGCTGCTTGAAATTGAGTTAAAACGACTGTTTCTAATGTCGACCCTGCTAGATCTTTGTGCAAATTTTTCACCTCATTTGGAAGGCCAGCGCGTTAAACATTTACCTGTCCAAACTCGGGTGGTAAAATACAAAATAAAAGTTTCTTCTATTGTTCAATCTGAGGTACTAAATTCTTGCACCCACAGATAAAGAGTGATATTTACAAATTGTTCGTAGATAATGATTAGAACATTTTGTCAGAAGCATATCTTCTTAACGCAAACGTTTTATAATGTGTATCTTGCAGGTTCTCACAGCTTTTTGCCACCGGAAGCTACCAACGTGCAGTGGCGGGTCAAGATGTTTCTTTCCCAGGATTGTCAAACATGCGCGAGCAACTCCAGGATAGATCAAGTTTCCTCAGTCCGTCGAGCAACGGGAGCATAGGAGAAACAAGTAAGTTTGCTAAATGTTAGCCTACACAATAGGGGTAACTTTTGTATACAAGCTTTGGAGAGTGAGGTTAGAATTATCTTTTTTTAGCACTACCACCCATTCGGGTTATACGCCTGTATATCAATTGCACTAAGGTGTTATGGAGGTTGAATTTAGAGGAAGTGTATCTGCATTTACACGAAGGAAGAGTGGAAAGCCATATTAAGTACACCCGACTGGAGTTGAACCCCGATCTCCCCTATTGGGAAAGTGACGCTTTAGACTGAGGCCGGGAATGAAGTTGTTTTCCTTGGATGGATAAGATATAAAATAACTATACTTTTCCCAGCTCAACTTCACCTCACTTACGACAGAGCTATGTGTCGTTACTTGACTATACTTTCATGCTGCAGGCTTTCTATTATTTTTAATCAGAAATAGGACTAAACAACCCACTCGCTTTAAATATTAAACTAGGCCCCCCGGATTAATTTATAAAATGCTCGCAACTCTTATTGCAGGCAAGCTAATTAAATTATATCCAACAAAGTAACAATTTAGGTTCTAATTGAGTTTTGTAACATTTCATCTTTTATACAAGTATAATACTCAACCCGAGGGTTGGTTGGATCCTCAACAGTTCCACCGCCAGCATTGACGAGGCGTGAGGTAGTTTCCCGTTACTTTTCTCACTGATCCAGAAGGTACTATTGCACACCACTGACAAGCCCACCGACCACAGAGAATTGCTGTTCTTGAATGTTATCACCACTTTCATATTTGTCAGAGCCAGGCCAATGATAGTAACAACTTACTCAATCCCATACAATGCATTGTAAACACTATATTTGATCAGCGATAGGCTTTATTGGCAGCATCTACATTGCCACATCAAGACCAGTTGTGAATAAGGCTGCATATTTCAACCACAATAACTTACAACATCATTGTGCAAATAGATAGTATTACCTTAATGGTATAAAGATTTAACCAAAACTATATTGAGAATGAAGTCAGGGGAAAATTAACTTTCACCACAAAGTCAGAGATGCGTATATTATTTAACACCTTATTAATAAATTAGGCCAGCCCTCATTCAAACAATGTTCCGAAAAAAAATCCAGATTCTAATAGAAGATGGTTTGAAAATGTCCAACTCAACAAGGGGAATTCCAAAGAAAGGCAGGAGAGAATAGGGCGAATGAAAAGATAATTCAAATAAGAATTGAACCTTGATTAACCTATCCATCGAAGCCAATGGCTGCCTGGTCTAAGGAACTCTGGGTTGGATATCCAGTGAGGGGTAGATCAAAGTTCGTTCCACAGATTTTACCTTCTCATTGTAATAGGGGTGCACCACCTCCAACCCTCTTACCTCATTCCTTTCAATTCAGCTGATCTTAAACTTTGTTTATAAAGGGTAAAGTAAATGATAATATGTTTATTTTCTTACAGGTTTTGTAGCTCAACCTACATGATTGCACCGGCGCATGACCAGCCCAAGCGGATGTACCAAGATGACACTAAAAATACGCTAACCAGCCCAAGGGTTCCAATAAATCCAAATATTGATATTTGTACAATGGTAGCTTTCTGGATATGTATTGTAATTTTGTTTGCTCTATACATTCTTATTTGTGTTAAACCAAAATAAATTATATCCTTACCTAATTTTCCTAGGTGACTCTGGATATGTGATGGAATCTGACATGTTCTTGAAAATTCTCCTGGAGGACGCCAGACAGCCTGCCATTGCAGAACGGTGCCTATTGATCTAAGGGCACCAAATATACACCACCAACGGCTGGGATTAGCATAACTAGCCACGCAGTTTTAAGCAACATGCTCCACCACAAAAACTGGGCAACCAAAAAAAAAAATATTTTCTGAGATAATTCAGCGGCGTTATCTAGCAAAGTGCGCCTAGGTTTTCTTTTTGTAAACAGCCTAGTCATTTCCGAAGGGGTGTTTGATCCTAATTAACTTCAAGGTGGATGTGCAGGAGACGCGAGAAAAGATCAGCGTTTTGGCATAAAAACATAGGCTTGTATGTTCTTCACATGATGACCTAGAATTTTATTTCTTGAAATGCCCCCATGCTCGTTCACAACAGCCATCCAAGAACTGTTGATATGCCCAAAAAAACTTACCTTTTCTCGCGCCCCCCACACCCCAATCCACCTAAATTTGGCTAGCATATTATTCTAACATAAACCGTTCTCAATACAAGTCAGAACTCTCTTGCTGCTCGAACATGAACTTTAGCAGCCACCTAAAATATTATGTGGCACTCTCCCAATACAATAGACCATCTATCACTGAGCTCGACGCCCGGCGAGGCCTACAGAGAGTGGTTTTACTCACAAGCAGCGCTAAAATTTCTCCATGGTATATTCATGTGTTTACAATTACAAGATAAATTTCTCTTCTAGTGACACCAGTGAAAATAAAGTAAGTCATGTACGTTTCTGCAGAAAGGATGTCATTATAAGTATTGATAAATTCACTTTCGATGCATCCTGTGTAGCTGTAATAAAAATTTTATAGCACCAAAGATATTTATTTTGTACCCCTTCCCATAAAGCGCACCAATGTAGTAGTATTCTCTAAGCCACCTTCTGCATCCCTTTTACTGGACGCTATGAATTTCCAAATAGTCATCCTCAGCAGCTCAAATATGTGAACCAATCAAGTAAGGCATAAGGATAGAGTGCAAAGATAAACTCGGAGAGCTCTCTAGAGCATGCACAACTCTGCCATAACTTCCTCAGTGTATGTATGCTGCATTAAGCCCCTTCTACAAATTTTAGTGCCTTATAAATAAAAATCTTTAAAGAGTTAACTCAAAATCTGGCAAGGATGTCTTGGAATACAATGACAATTTTCTCTCTCCAAACGCAGATATGCCTCAGAATAAGTTGCATTCATTACTAATCAGTTAACGCACGTTAGATAGTTAAGGATTATATCAAACAATCCACTAAAGAATGATACCTCACAATAATTGACATTTCCATCCTTGCTAAAATCTCCTTTTCCAGTTAGAGATATAAGCCTATAATAGTTAAAGCATTGCAGAATACTAACAAGTAGCTGTGTCTTCATTCCAGCTCCTGTTAACTAATTATATATAGCTTCAAAACTGTTCCTGATAAGAGATTAAGATTATTTAGGTTGTACCACTGACAATTTAAGAGGTGATAAATTTTTAGTGTATATCGCCGCTAAGCAGAATAATTATAAGAAGTTAATATTTATTTCAGGTAAAGGTGCAGTTTATATTAAAGGAGAGCTGGATTACAATAAATTTTTTATACGGATTAAGATTTGAAAAAGTCTTTTTAAGGTGGATTTAAAAGTAAATTTTGTCATTATCAAATATTTACAGATCGCACGTCGCTCTCATTATTTGAGATAAGTCGTAACACAGTAGAGGTACTTTAAAGTGTATCTAGAAGGTTAATTTCAGAATTAGAGCTTGAATGCTAAGGCGCGCTATCTACGCTGGTGAGATAGTTGTGCAATTCAATTTATGGATAGTAGTGTCCATGGGGTCACCAGATGTATTCAAACCATACAATAAAGTAATAGAGATAGGTTGAGATCTAAAATAGCTACAGGAGATTAATTAGATTTTATTTAGTCATAGATACATAATAATACATTCTAATGTAGATGTTTTAATATTACCACACAATTGTTAAAAATATTTTTCTCCAGAAACGAGTTCAAAATTTCAATGGATATATAAATACCAGGTAGCTTAAACTATTACACACATAGCCAACCTTATGCGTACACTCAGAGTTTCTAAATACAAACGATTTTAACATCTTTGTTTTATTCTTGATTATATCTACGCTCAGGTGAGATTTAGATTCCTAATTAACTTTGATTGCAAGCTAAATCTTTTAAAATCCCTCTAGGATAGGCTCACATTTAAAAGTATCAACAATGTAATGGTAATAGTATTAATGGATGTCGAGAAGGCGTTTGATAGCGGGGATAGGATGGACTAGGCTGAATTTAAAACAAGTGTCGTAATGAGTGTAAAAAGCATTTACGAGGATAACAGGAGTTGTATTAAAATAGAAAGTGGGAGTAAGGAGTGGTTTCAAATAAAAAAAAATTGGAGGGAAGCAGGGGTGCGCCCTCTCACCACTGCTATTTGTAATGGTAATGTTCTTGAATGAAGTGACAGGAAA
>CABFWB010003650.1:37380-54721 GCA_902151455.1 Timema bartmani
AATATCTATTACAAAACTTTTTTGATAAATTTAGCTTTCCTATTTTAGTTTAATTATTTTGTTTCAATATCTGATCACTAGAACTTACGCTAAAGAGTAAACATTGGTCATAATACCAACAAATGAGTTACTAAATGGCCCTGTTGACGTCACTCGTATAAT
This sequence comes from Timema bartmani, assembly GCA_902151455.1. Classification (NCBI taxonomy): domain Eukaryota; kingdom Metazoa; phylum Arthropoda; class Insecta; order Phasmatodea; family Timematidae; genus Timema; species Timema bartmani. The sequence continues at coordinate 37,543 of CABFWB010003650.1, forward strand.
GATTGGCTGGCTAGATCACGTGATACCCTTCAAGTAACGTTCACTTAAAGTAAAAGACCTCCCAGGACATCTCTTACGTTAAGTAAACTGCATCGTGATCGCCTCCATTTAAACACACGAGGAGGTCCTTTACGTTAAGTTAACCGTGATCCCGGCATTAGGAGCTTGGAACAAAGAAATACAGGGAATCAAAGCAAACACAAGTGAACATTGAATGTTGTTATTATTGAGTATGGCTTTGCCATATTATAGAAGCCCTACTTACAATACTAATATTTATATTAAATCTTTTATCGCACAGTTCAAAAATGTAACCTTATATTTTTAAAATTCCATAACATTAATGAAATAGAAAACTTTCCTCATAAGTTAATTTTAATATTACTGAATAAAACATTATTGTTGAAAAATATCTTACTAAGGATTTATATGTTCCCTTAGACAGATAAAAAAAACTTTAATTCTATTCCAGACGCACTGGATAAAGTGTGATCCATTTGGCTGATCTCATCAAAAGAATTCTTCCAATGGTAAATTAAGTCCAGGTAGTATAGCTTGTAACGTTCCACCAAATAAAGTATTATTATAGATATATCTCTTGATTACTAGAATTTTTATCGAAATCACTTTTAAAAGTCATTACACAAAATTTGCCCTAGGTTAAGGGATTTCAAACTTTAATGAACTAGAATTCTATCCTAGCCAATTTGAGTAAAAAACAAAAGTTAATAACTTTTATTTAAAATATGTTCTAAATCACTTATATCTACAACATATTTAAAATCAACCAAGGAGAATTAATATCTCTTTTTCTCTTCCAACAAAACAACAGATAATAATGACTATGATACTAATAATAATACTATTTGGAGTGATCAACTTAATACAATAAAAAAATAAACATATATTTATAGGATAAAAATAATTAAATCAGACACTTCGCATTCAAATTTGTCACAAGTAAACAGCTGTTCCCTTAATAAACACAGAAAATAACTTTACAATAAATTTAAAAAATAAAATAAAGGGTACCATCGTCACACCAATTGCTGTATAAGCTCTACTGATTTTTTGCACAGGTAAAATATTAAGGCGATAGCACAGGGAACGCGAGAAAAGTGTTAATGATTTTTAGATTAAAACTTTTTTTTTGGTCAAAAGAGATAACAATTCTTGAATATCTGTTAAGTTTGTCTTGAAATTTAATGACAACTTTCTCCCATTTAACAAGTTTTTTCATCTACGCGAGCGTCATGCTACATGACGCGCCGAGGGAAAAGATACTTGCTTGCCCTGCCAACCCGCTTTGGTATTAAATTTCTTAGAAACCCCTTCTTCTCGGATGCAACTACCTAAAAGGAACCTCCCTGACGAATTCCAAGATTCTGAGGCCAGGGGCTCAGTAAAGATGATGATGCACTGGGACATTAAATGTACATTTCTAATTTTAAACTTATTAGTTTGGATGTAATTTATTTTACTTAGTTAAATGGCACTGGTCTATTGTACCAGCAGAGCAGGACTATAGCAAAGTATATTGTACGACCGATAGTAACAAATATATCTCCTTTGGGCAGATTATATCAAAATGGTATCTGTATAAATTGTAATTAAAGTATGATTAAAGCACCACTGCATGGGTTTTTAAAACACCTCATCCTACTACCTGCTTAGGTTATACGCATACAGTATACACTAACTACGCCAATGAACTAGACATGGACAAGTTGAATCTAGAGGAAGTGTACCCACATTTGCATAGAGGGATAGTGTAAATCAATTTAGAAAAACCACCTCAGTACACCCGAATGGGATTTGAACCCCAATCCTCGGCAGTCTTGTCAAACATGAGGGTGACGCCCTAGACAACATTACATGTTGGCAGTCTATTGAACCACCAGGCAATAGAACATTTAATTTGATCATCCTTATATAGAGGAAATGACATATAACTAAATATATACAGACATTTTAGGATTTTTCTTGTGAGCTTACTCATTTGACCAAACAGAAATCAAACACACATGTCGAATAAACAATCATTGTAGTTAAAAATTAGTATATTCTGTAAATTAGATTACCTGGGATGTCCAACCCTTACTAATGGATTCATACATGCTATATGAAAGGTATTCCAAACGAAGCACAAAATAAATAGTTCTACGAACCTGATATCCATGAAGTACGGTGATCACAATATGGAATAAAAACTACAGTGTTACTCTTGAAAGAACTTTCTACAAACTGAAGCAACTCTTGCATCGACCAACAGTCTTCCACAACGAACAACATACGTTTGTGTTTGTGGTTAATACAGGTTCCCCACCCCAAGTCAATCTAATAGGACCATTACTAGTGGATGACGTCAACTTGTAAACACACAAACCTTTCACATCAGATATGTCTAGATCTCCCCCTTCCCCCACATATGTGCCGTGGGACCAAAACAGGCCAGCCCTCGGAGCATTATTTTCAGTTCTTGAACAGGGAAAAAACCCTGTTCAAGAATAGAAAAATCCTGCCCGTACCCGGAATCGAACCAGGGGGCCTCTTCGCCTTGTAAGTAGAGAAACTCTACTTACTTTGCCAAGAGAGCGGACAAGAGTTTGTGATATTTTTACAATATGTTAAGGTGTGAAGATATATTTCTCATACAAGAGACATAGCCAATAAGGTGAATATGAGGACAAAAGCTTCGATACCAAGTTAGCTCAGTGCTAACGTTCTCGTCTGTTAAACGAGAAATGTCGGTTCAATCCCAGGCTTAGAGTATTTTTTTTTTCTTGGATCACTAAGCTCTAAATTGAATGTCAACAACTCCCATTTTTCTTTCTTTTTTTCAACCAAACTGTTTGAGTGCCTCAAGAGCCTAATTTAAATTTTATACTTATTATGGGGGAGGGGAGTTAATATACTAATTGCTTTTAGAGTTTAAGAAAAAAAATCCAAGTGTAATACTTGCTAACACAGCTTTATTAAGGCTGTACCGGTGTTCTTGTGGTCTATGGAGTCAACCATTGGCTGGTATGGACGATGACTGGAAGGGGACAGAGCCCCGTCCATTTTTGCATCATTTTCCCAACCCTTAAATGAGACCTTTCATTAAAATTACACTACACATGGTAGTTAAAAAATACAGTTTGGTTGAAATATTTGCGTGTTTACATCTATATAAGATGTAAATTGAGTGTGTGTAAAATTTATGATATTATAAATTTTACGTTCACTTTAATTACAGAATACTCTCTATAATACGTCCTCACAATATACATCCCATGGAGGAAAGTAATGTTCTAAACACACTTATAAAGCATCTAAATAACATTGTGTTATGATCTGGCTACGATAATGAAATGCTCACAGACAAAAGCTTTATTATGCATTGGCTCATAATAATATTTATTTTATTTAGCACCGCGTCTTACTACCCGTTTGGTTTATACGCTTAAGTACTAATTACACTAATGGATTAGTAATTGGGAGGTTTGAATTTAGAGGAAGTGAACACGCATTTGCGTGGAGGGAGAGTGGAAAACCATTTAGGAAAATCCACCCCCAGTTCACCCGACCGAGATTCGAACCTCGATTTCCCCGTCCTTGGTGGTCTGGCTCAACACGACTAGCGCGTTTGCCAACTACGCCACCGAGGCGGGTTCTCATAATAATAGACGTCCCATAGTTGGAAGTGATGTTTTGATCTGACAGAGAAATTCTTCAAATCACTTTGATATACTCCGATGATAATAAATTGTCTACAAGTAGGCTTAAGAACTATTTCACATGAACAAAATAATCTACTGTAGTTTTGTGGTAAAATGTTTTCCTTAAAAAAAAAAGTGGTTAGCTTTAGATGTGTAGAGAATCGTAATAACATTCAATTCATAAAACATGCATACCGTACATACTCTAACTAAATTATCACAAGCAACAAATCCTTATAAGTTATATTTCTGTATTCTTTTGTACCTTATCTGATTTGTATTTATTCTAAAATATGAAATAAGCCTGCCTTTTTTCTAGTAAAAATTTCACTTCGTTCTACAGAAATAAGCTTATGATAATATATACGAAAAAATTGGTATATTTGGTTCTTTTAATATAGCTGGATAGCTAAAGATTTACAGTTCAAATAAATGAATTTATGAATTTGTGTTTCTTAGAATATGTATTCAAAGTGAAAGGTAGCTTTAGAAATTAATATGTGGATGTATTTATCACTTGAATGACTTATGAGAGTATTTATCAGGTGCTCGAAACAAGAGAAAAGAAAAAAAACGAAACAAAACTACCGTTTTCTTTTTCTCAAACTACTTCCCAACTTTCAACTCACGCCCATTTCCTATTACCTACGTCACCATCCGTTATCACGGAGGAACCATAATTCTAACACTTTTCAAATTCCAAAGCCCTTCCCTCCCTCCTTTTTGATATTTATCTTGTTTGTAAAAAAAACCCTCCAATATTCAATATTTATCCTTCGCTGCTTCTACAGTATCTAAATTGAATCCTATCCAACTTGAAATCGAAAATGTTTCTTACACCCCTCCATCCTTTTTTCCTTTCTTAAAGCATCCCAACTCCCCCTCCCCTCACGCCCCTCAACCAACCTCCTCGCCATTTTCTCTACAATTTTTTGTTGTAAATCCAAACTCGCATCAATCTGTAAATGATAAAGAACAGCAAGAACTCAACAAATCAATATTTATGTTATTTGCCACGCATTGCGCTTTCATAATTTCTTTTAAGTAAAGTAGAAGTTAAGAACACCTATTAATAGTCTGCACAGTTTTTTTTAGCGCCACGTCTTACTACCCATCTGGGTAGTTATACACGTATGTACAATCTACGCTAACAGGCTAAGGTGGACTAAGGTTAAATTTAGAAGAAGTGTACCCGCATTAACATGGAGAGAGGGAGTTGAAAACAATTTTGAAAAAAAAATACTCTCAGTTCACCCAACCGAGAATCGAAACCTGTTCTCCCCGTCATCTCCAGTCTAGTCTATAGCAAATGTGACGTCTTAGACTCTTCGATCACCAAGGTGGGTATTCACACAGTCATCATAAAAAAATAAAAAAATATCAAATTTAAATAAAGCAACCAATTTGAAAGTTTTATTTTAATGTCTTGAAATTAATTGATTAAAAGTTTTATGCATGTGACGATTTTCAAATATATAATTATTTTATTTTATGTATAGCGTCTCACTTGCCCATCATACTAGTTGCATTTAATTAAATTTATAGGAGTTTTCAATTTAGAGGAACGGTACTAGCACTTTTTCCTGACGTAAAGAAAACAAAAACTGCTCGTTCACCCTGTTGCAAGGGCGTAGAAAGAGAAGGACTGCCCCCCTCATCCCCCCCAGTGCGGTCATTATATAAATATAAACACTTTTATTGGCTAAAGGTATAGTTAATGTTCTAACGAAACCCCTCTCCCCCTTTACATCTAGATATATTCCCCTCCCCCAACTTTTTTCATATTGTGATTCGAACCCCAACCTCCCAGTCACAGGTAAAACAAATTAAACGAGCTCACAAAGAGCCAGACAGATATAATTTAAATTTTGAGTTCGTGAGCACATAAAGAGTTTAAAATAAATCATTATCTTGAGATCTAAAATTTCCAAAATTACTTTTTCTAAGATGAAAAAGAGAAAAGTGTCCAAAAAGTAAAATAAAAATTAACAGCAAACTCATCAACACAGATGACCGCGTGGTGCAATGCGCCAGACACGCTTTGTACAAGATGGACGGAGTTTGAATCTCAGTCGACTTCATCGAGGGAAAGTGTAGGCCTACTATATGTTATTTATTCTGTATATTTTCCCACCACTCTTCACTCAAATTTTGGTTCATTTATTATAAATTTCCCTTTTTTCATCTTTATCAGGTGGATTAAACTGTTAGCCCTTGTTTTAAACTTAATAAATAGAGAGAAAAAAAATTATGTCTAGACTAAAGGACATAAGGTTTATTTCCTAGTTTGAACGAAGAATTGGAGTCAGGTGAAAGTGGTGTGAGTGAAAGTGCTTGAGAGGGGGGAGGGTGGTGGTGGTGGCGAGGGAGCGAAAGTAGAACCAGGGTGAAAGTGGTAAGGGGTTGAAATAAATCCAATATTTACAGCAAACCAAGCAAGCATTCGAAGCCCTACCTACAACAGCAGAGAGGTGTTTTTTTTTTGTAGGGGTGGGGAAAAAAAAAGAACCTATAATGAATGGCTGTATAGAGGTGTTTTTTTTTATTCATCAATATCCCATTAGTAAGAGTTTTCAGCCTTAATTTGGTAATTACATCGAAGAAGATTATAAATGGAATGGAGAGATATAACACTGATTTATCTCACTACATAAAAGTTTACGTCATTATGTGGATTATAGAACGGATATAGAGGAAGTTGGATTTTGATTTAATTGATATTTTACATTATTTATAGATAAAAGATAAACAACTGGTCAGTACATTCAAAGGAAAAAGTTTCAAGACTCTAAAGATAAATGTGTATTATTATTATTATTATTATTATTATTATTATTATTATTATTATTATTATTTTAATTGTATTATATAGGCTAAGGTTTGGTCGATGTTTATCGGCATGGGATAGTCAATTTCCATTATAAAACTCACAAAATGCTTGTTCATTCCAATAAATTGGAGAACAACTAATGATATTACGGTTTTATTAACTGACCCTCCTTAAGGTGGAGCAGGACGCGAGAAAAGGTATACCCTGATTTTGGTTGGAGGAACAGTAGAGAAAATTAAAATATATTTCTTTGCGGCTGACATCGACAACATTTCTTTATATTACTTTTGTTATTTTATAGGTATTAATAATATATATCAAAAGTGACAGCTGCAGATAACATGACTTTATGTATGAATATATTAAAATGGTTTTAGTAACTTTGGTAACTAACTTCTACTGTTCTTCCTACCAAATTCATACTATAAGTGTTTTTGCAGTTTTTATAGAAAAACATTTTTTGACTGAAATAAATGAAATATTATTCTATACAAACATAAAGTTTAATTTTCTTCACATAATAACCTCCACAGTGATTAAATATCCGTCACAGGTGTTCTGTAATTTCATACAAATTTTTTCTCTTAATTTAAAAATGTTTTTAGATAATGCCGCTATGCTCATAACAGATATTCAACATCTAATGAGGTCAACACGTGAAGACAGTTATACTCTATGTGACTTCAAATATCGTGTTGATACAATGATGATGGTAACCTAAAATGTAATTTTACCCGTGGATTTCTCATCCTCCCTCTACGTTATTGTGGGTGCATTTATTTTGAACTCCCCTCTCTATTTCTTATGCTTTTTACTAAGAAGTATTTTTTACCACGTATCCCGTGGGGGTTCAACACAAATATGTCTATATTAATTACGATAATGTTGTGGGGATGATGAAGGTATTGCTTAGAGCAAATATACCCGCATTAGCTTGGAGAAAAAGTGGGAAACAATGTTGGATGAAAGCACCTTAAGTACAACCGAACCCCAATCTATCCATCTTTGGAAAACTAGCCTATTGAAATAGTGACGCCTTAGACCATGCGACCCACGAAACAGCTCACAAATAAATTAATGACGTTTTATTAACATATTAAAGCCAAAGGCATCAGCTTGCAAGCGAACTATACCGACCATTCGGCCGCCACATGTTGGAGAAGATAGTGCCAACATTTTGCGAATAGAGGTTGTAATGTAGATGTGGTCACAACAAACACTCCGGCAGTTAATCTCAGTTTTCTAGACTGATACCGTTATTTTATCATTCAAATGGCTTCTCATGTGTCCTCACGAGGCTGAATTGAGCCCGCTATAGACCCCCCTGCTTTATAGGAAAATCTGGAAGCTCCGGAGATCTAACCTGGAACTTCTGGATCTGTAGTCAGGAACTCTAACCACTGGACCACTTAGAAATAAAATAAATACAATTAAATAATTTCGGTAGCTCTTTGATCTGCGGAGGAAAATATGAGGTATGTAACAAAAACGTCAACAGCATTTGCCTGGATTGAGGATGGTAAACCAATGAGTGAGTGAGTGAGTAAGCCAACCTCAGATATTCTAGAAGATGGCTAAACTGAGGGTGAACTTTCTTGACGTGGTCAGAGGTAAGATAAGAGCACACACGCCCACGGGATAGGATGGTCACCGCATCAGAGGGATTCTTCCCCCATCGTTTCCCCTAGCCACGAAGAAATGGGAAGACAAGAGCTTGGGGGAAGGAACCTGTTTGATTTATACTCCTACGCTGAACAAGGGACTATGATCCAAGCTGGAAGAATAAGTAAGTCTGCACGTCCTCGCGGGGAAAATAAATAAATTAAAGTGTCTGCTTTGCGATTGGTGAAGTGTAAATTAACGCGAGTTAAGATATATATTTTTAAAGTGTGTGGACAAAATAATAAATATAATATTGAAGTAGTAGATATGTTTATTCTAATTTTCTACAAACAATAACATTTCCAGTTTTTTTATATTGGCTATGGATATAATAAAACGTTAACATAAATTATTTAGATGAAGATAGAAAAAGTCTTGTTCAACGTATTCGGTGCCCATTCAAATATGTCTATAAAATGTAACAAAACATTTTATCTCTTGAAGGAATACTTAATTTATGATGGGCAATTTATTTTTTTGCTATGAAAACTGAAAAATTACTGGCCTTAACCTTGTCCCCTTTCTCCCCCACTCCCATACCCTAAAGAACACTGACAACTTGATTAGAGGATTCAGGTTGTCGTGTGATTGGATGGATAGTCGTCTCTAGCTGTCATTTGGTAGATGTTGATAATATGGAGTCTGGAGTTTGAAGACAAGACGTAGGCTGTGTCTTGTTTAATAAAAGGTAAGTATATACGTAATGATAGCGTTCTTTCGAGACAACTGATCGATGAAAGTATCGAGTGTGGAGTTTAATCAGATAGGCGTAGGTTGGTGGGAAATCCAATGTCATAAAGTTGGGGTACAGGACTTGGTAGGGTTATGCAATATACTAAACGAACAAAGTGTGTCGTTTCAAGACATTGTAGCTTGGAATAAAAGTAATCTGGGGTCTGATAGCCACGAAAGTTGGTATTAGGTCAGTATTTGATGGCTGGAGATTTCGTGTGTCTTTTTATTAAAGTATTTTGAACTATTCCCCGTGTTGTCTTTTTTTTTTAGCAAAGTAGCGTAAAAAAAACACGATATTTTAGATAAAGTATTTTGAACTATTCCCCGTGTTGTCTTTTTTTTTTAGCAAAGTAGCGTAAAAAAACACGATATTTTAGATAAGGTTTTCAGGGTAAATGTTTGTTAAATATTAAACCTAGATACTTTATAGTTATTAACAATCATAGTAAACTTATATGGGTCTCTTGGAAAGGTTGAGATTTGTGTTTTGTTGGCCCAAAAAGTATGACGTGAGTTTTCGCCTGGATTTATAGAAAGTCGCCATTTTCTACATAATTTTCTAAGTTTGTCTATTTGTCTTTGTAGTAGTTTGTTTATTGTAGATACTGTCACAAATGTTTCTAAAAATGTTATGTCATCTGAATACTGAAATCTATATATTTGGTTGTTTTAAGAGATGAGCATGTCAACAATATTGAAAATTTTCAACAAAGGAGAAATAACTGACCTTTGTGAAACTATACAAGTTGTTTCTAAACTCTGCCCAAACATAGACCACAGCATAAGTGGGCAAAAATGTACATATAATCCAAGGCTCTGCCATCATGGTGCTTCAGAGCCAGCGAGGCCTACCTGTTCGGACTGATTGAAGACACCAACATTAGCGCTATCTGCGCTAAGCACGTTACCAGCCGCATCCCCGGACAGCGAGCCTAAGTTCTTTGTCACTGGAACCACTCAGATCAATGTCCGAAAAAGTCGTCTTGCATTACTAAATGTAAGTTGACGTTAGGCGCAACAACGCAGTGAGTATGCAGCTGTAAGTACGAACGTGTACAGAAAGTTGCATATCACTAGACAAACTACGAACTTGTACAGCAAGCTGCATATCACTTGACGAAGTACGAACCTGTACAGCGAGTTGCATATCACTAGGCGGGAAGAAGTGCCCGGCCACGAGCTACTTTGACGAAGAGTGAGCCCTAATGAATTGATGGATACTGTTGTTAAAAAGCCGGGGAGGGAATTTTAAGCGCCTGCAGTGATGTACCTGCCTGGTGATATGCAACTCGCTGTACACGTAGGTACTTACAGTTGCATACTCCCAGCATCATTGCACCTAACTTTTCTATCTTTACACAATGTCTTACCTCCCGTTCCGGTTATATGCTTTTGTACGATAATGGTTTAAGGAATTAGGAAGGTTATATTTAAAGGAACTGTACCATCATCTGCATGGAGGGAGAGCGAAAAACTCATTTGGAAAAAACAACTTCAGTACACCCGACAGAGATTCGAATCTCGATCTGCCCGTCTGCCAGTCTAGTCTTCTACGAGAGTAGCGCGTTAGACTATGTGGACACCGAAGTGGGCTTGCGAATAACTTCAAATTACATTTAATAATACAAGATGACTTTACTGAATAATTTTTTAGTAGGATTTTTTGTTTATTTCTGTCCACATATAAATGGTTTTCCACTCTCCCTCCACGCAAATATAGGTACACTTCCTCTAAATTCAACCTTACTAATCCCTAGCACATTATAGTGATTAGATGATAGATGTATAAAGCAATCGGGTAGTAAAACTAGATGATATAAAAATAATTAAAAACTATTTTTAACGAAGATAGCCCTGTTTTGCAGGTGTAAAGGACTGGCATATATAGAAGGCCAGCTGTTGCTAGGCCACCATTGCAGCCAGCTGTTGCCCTTGGACGCACGACATTTCAAAACGTAGACAGAGAGAGAGAGAGATAAGATATACCATAATAGAGACGAGGTAGAAGCCAACAAACGCAGTGAGACTGAAACACGTAAAATAAAAATAGGATAATAAAATAAGGATACGCAAGGGATGGGAAAAAAAGAATGGACACAGACACCGATAAACTAATATAAATACATGGAGGAAAGGAGATGACGAAGAAGAAGAAATTAAATAATAGAAAGAGAGGAATCATAGAGGAAATGCCAGGTTTACAGGATCGACGCTCTATTGAAAACAAGGAAATATTACGATCTGTTTGGATCATAGAGACAGAATGATTTAGATGGTAGACGAAGACAGGAGATACTTTGACAGGATGGGAGTTGATATAATATCCCTGAAAAGGGAGGGGGGGGGAGGAGAGCCTCTATTTGCAATCTGTGTCCACACCCCCTCAACGCCCTCACTTGAGTTACCATAAACTCGCCATATTCCAGGCCAAACTTAATTAAGAGGGATGGGAGTATGTTGCCAAGGATATGTCACAGGTGTTACATATTGTGCTCTCCCGTTTTGAGGATAAGGGGTGGAGGGGTAAGGGGAGGGGTAAGTAAGGAAAGGACCAGATTATTAATATCTATAGAGCGGATATTATTAACGTGTCCATACGTGTGACATATTTCTAGTGAATTAAAAATGCCCCCCCCACCCACTAACCCACCACCTCCCCCCTCAAAAGACGCGTATTAATATGAGGTCTCCGTATTGGTGGCCCCGAGGACTATATGTAAGGCTCGTCTAGTTTGTTCTGTCAGTGATCAGGAGGTCTTGGATTAAGTCCTGGACAGTTGTGGTGAAGGTATTTCTCCCCCCTTTTTTTTTTATCTTATGGCATTACTGACCGGGCGGAGTATTACATCCAGGTTCGGTCGCCTTATGTGTAGATTATTAGCTGCTCTGTTGGCACAGAACGTTGCTCAGGCTACACCATAGGAGGGTGTCTACACGTCGTACCAGCAAGGAGATGATGTGATGATAGTTATTATGGAGGTATGCGCCAGTAGGAGTCTTATACCTTACTTAGGTCTAATTTATGATCCCCGAAGACTGTTGGGTAAAAAATACTCTAGGTATCAGCCAGGAATCAAACCAGGAACCCCTATATTCGTAGCCAGGTACCTTGACAGCTACGCCACAGGGCCGGATTTACCTATATGGTGTCCTATATTACCTTCAAACAAATACGGGTACAATTCCTTTAAATACCACCTTTCTTAGTGTAGCTAATGAAATGAGAATAGCCTGAATGGTTGGTAATAAAAAACTCCATGACGTCAGCCCGCAATAGAGCCATACCGACTGAGTGACCTCCATCACTTGGTGAAGTTAGCGCCAACTTATGTGGATAGAGGGTGTCATGTGGTCAGCACAATCGAACCGTCCACCTCAGTTTTCTAGAGCAGATCCCCTACTTATTTATTCAAGTAGTTCCTTATTTCACCTCATGAGGCTGAGTTTACCCCATTCTAGACCAACTGCTTCACAGAAAAATCTAGAAGCGTCGGAGATTGAACCTAGGACCTCTGTCTCTGTAGCCAGGAGCTCAGACCACAGAGACGGTTAACGGGTACGTGGTTGTAAAAAAAAGAAATCTACAATCATCTGAATCCTTTGTGGTCATAAGAAATTATATAACTTAAGATAATTGTCACGTTAAGTAGTTTATTATAAATAAAAGTGATATAGGTATATTTAAGTATAGGCATATTTTTAATGAATGTGGTGTATGAATTCAACCCCAGGATCTATGATATAGTGAATCATAGCTTTATCAACTGAGCTATCCAGATTCTTATTCACATTGAAGACACATTTTCGCTTCATCTAATCTAATAATACATCACAGGTGTGGAAGAAATAGTCGTGACTATAAAAATGCACAGATGACTTATTCAATATTAAAATTATAAATCAACTCACTGTCTTGGTAAAATAAACACACAATTTAAAAATAACTTTAGCTAATAAGTACTCGATGAGGATGAAAAGTTTGTCTTAAGTTTGAATACAAACATGAATAGAAGTGTTGTGTAAAACGAAATATACATATTTTAAGTTTCTGTCCATAAAACGCTATATTTATAATATATATATATATATATCACTGCGTCTTGCTACTCGTCAGGGTTGTACGCATATGTAATAATTACACTAGTGGGTTAGTGTAGAATAAAGCTGAATTTGGAACAAGTATACCTACCCGAAGTTTTGTGGAGGTCGATTGGGGAAACATTTAGGAACAAACATAATTAATACACTCGATCAGGATTAAAACCCAGATCTTTCCGTCGTTGGCAGTCCAATATGTTGCAAGAGTGACGCCATAGAACACGTGGCCACCAAACCGGGTACAGTATATATAGTTAATATTCCCTCATTAAAATAATATAAAATTATCATTTCATCAAGTTAATTATGTGTAGTATCAATATTTTAGCTTTAAATCTCTGTTTAAATTGATAGCTATCTATTGGCTACTAACGAATGTAACTCTCTTTCCGCATTAAACCGTGCAATTTTTACCTCATCATATTTGCAAAACATCAAACAGTTTTCCGGGATCCATTAAACATTTTATGTTATGTACACGCAATTTTGTATCTTGGTTCGTTAGTCAGTCGTTTAACCCATCAAATATTCAACCGTAATTACACGGAATTTGATTATTCAAAGTAGTCCTTTGACTAAACTTGACAAAAACTCATGTAAATTCAAACAATTTGCTTGGACATTTTTACAGAGGTTTTTTTTTGCAATAAGGCTTCACTGTATTTTAATTTACTAAAAAGCGTATAATCCGAACGGGTAGTAAGAAGTGCTTCTAAAAAAAAATACTAAATGCAATTTTAATATCGCAATACACGTTTTACAGATAAAAGAAAAAATATTCTAAAAATAATAAAGTTTTAAATGTATGTTGTCTTAATAAGAGAAAATAAATATTTACAAATTCATGGAGCCATGTCTCATACTTATACTGCTTTCATACCATGTAAAAATTGCATTTTATTTCAATATAGTTTCGAATCAGAGTACCTTATTGGTCGTTCACCCTTCCCATGAAAATTGGACTATATAATTCATATATATATGTATAATGTATATATATATATATGTATATATATAATGTACACACGAATGAAAAGGGACTGACAATATTATTTTAGTAGAAATATGTGTTCAAAACAATGGAGGTCAGTAGATAATTTTTTTGACCAGATTGTATTAATAAGTAGTTGTTTTAGAGAAATATTAGTTTTTGGGTAAATATATATCAACAGAAAGAAAACAATTTCTCAAGTAACTTTGAAAAAGCTTAGCATCGTTTCTTAACTCTCCATGATCCACCATTGATTTAATATATATTATACATATATTATGTATGCATATTTAATTTTGATTTAAAAAATGTATTTGAAATATTTTTGCAGGAAAATATCAGCTCTAAATTCCAAACCAATTTTGCTACTCTAATTCTCCACGCAATAATAAATGCTGGAGAGACATTTGTCTCACCTCGCTATCTTTAATTACATCCCTCCCACGAATATATCTCTCCCTTTTCCTCTAATTTAAAACCGTTTGGCATTTTCTTCGGGCGATACATTTCTCGTCGATCCCACTTCTGCCACCAAATGTAAGACCCGGAGCGGCGAAGGAAATGAGAAAGAAGCGAAAGGAGTGTTTTTAAGGGGGGAAAGCGGGGTATATCGGGAGAGGGACAAGGAGGGGGTAAGAAGGGAAGACAGGCCACACCCTAAGAGTAATATTTCACCCCTAATAGCTTTCCCATCCCTTACTATCGATATTGCTATCCCCCCCAAAGTCGATAGCAGCCGGGAGTTTTCATAAGGAACTTTGCGTCAAGCAAATATATTTATTGCTTTGAGTTTGAAAAAAAAAATCTTTCAAAATATAGTGTATACTATTTATAAAAAAAATTTATAAATTCGGTAGTAAAATATGTCACTAAAAATTATATCAACTTAAGGAATTCAAAAGATGTAGATTTCTTTATTTAATTAATATTATATTCTTGAAATAGAATATAAAATTAAAAATATTTAATTGAAGTTAAAACTAAATAAATACGACATAATCATGAATACTTTCTTAGTCTGTTATAGTATATAATAGTCTGTCTATTTTTTTCAAAAATCACTGGTGAGTAATCGACCTTTAATTATGTTTCTCTCAAAAAACCCACCATTTTATTAGCTTTTAAAAAAATTTATATTCTAAATTATGTCAATAGTGAACTACCTTCAAATTAGTTGTTTCTTACAAAACAAACACACAATTTCCTGTATCATGTTAAATACTCCCCAAATTCTGATTTTAAACTAAATTTGACAAGGCCATTTATTTTTTAGATTAAAATTTTTAAAATTCCCTCTTCAGTAAACTACACTTAAACGAATTTTTAGCATAAAAGCAAGTATAAAGTGCTAGTTATCATTTTAAACAAAATTGTTGGAGCAATTTTTGAAAAACTTTAAATTAAAAAAAATATTTATTTATTGAGCTACCCTTAATTTTAGAGCTAAAGCTAAAATGACGATTTCCCTTTTACGTATAAGCTTATAATATCAACATATCAAAACTGAAGGGAATCTATTAAACCATTACCTTTTTAACCCCAGATACATACAAACACATCATAGAGAGATAAACATGGGGAAAGGCAGATATGGAAACAGACAAAATTGTGACATACTTTTTTTAGTTTGAGGGCCCATAAAGTGGGATAAAAAAACATGATATTCTTAAGATAGAAAATGTTCACGATTACGACACTTACTCTATACGAAAAAAAACAAAAATGTTAAATTTTGGCTACTAATGGTAAATAAGTCACGTTTATCTTTATTGATATTTATTATTTTTAATGATATGAAAAATAATCCACTCAAAAGCTATTCGTCAATTTGGCGTCTTTTCCTAAAACCATTAACATCTAAACGTAAGAGTTAGCACTTTGATTTTCAATTATGATATAATTTAACTATATGCTAAACCCTAAATCAATTTTAAAACACATTCTACTTTATTCTTAAAGTGGAGTCTTAATAAAGTTACATTTTCTAAAGTTAATGGACGTAAAACTTTTGTGGCTTTGATTTTGGTTTTGAGTGGTTTATTTTCATCACTTATTACTAAACATAAGGGCCTTCCGAGTTTTAGTTAATCCCACTAATGGAGTAGATATAAATAAGGTAAAATCTGGAGAAAATGCACAATTATTTGCGTAGAGGGATATAGGAAAACCACTGAGGAAAAACCATAGCCCACAACACTGACATCCTCTTCACCAGCAAACTGGCTAGCTTCAGTGGCCGCGTGATCTAACGCGCTACTCTCACAGTAGACTAGACTACTGATGATGGGGAGATCAAGGTTCTTATATGAGTCGGATTACTGTGAGTGTTTATTCAAAATGTTTTTTCACTTTCCCTCCATGCGAATGCGGGTACAGTTCCTTGAAATACAACCTTCACAATCCCTAAAACCATCAGCGTAATTAGTATATAAGTTTATAATACGAGCGGGTAGTAAACGCGGTGCTAAAAAAACCAGCAAATCAGAATATATATTTTTTCTGGCATCATGTCTTACTACCCGTTCGGGCTATACGCATACATATTGATTAAGCTAAGAGGGTATGGATGGATCTCCTCTGTGGTACAGTGGTCAGAGCTCCTGGCTACAGATCCAGAGGACCTGGGTTCGAGCTTCATCTCTTCCAGATTGTCTGTGTAGCAGTTGAATCTGGTACGGGGTCTACTCAGCCTCGGGAGGACGATCGAGTAGCTACTTGAATGAAAAAGGTAGCGGCTCCGGTCCAGAAAACTGAGATTATCGGCTTGAGGGTTAATTGTGCTGACCTCATGACAACCTTTATCTGCTAATGTTAGCACTAGCTAACGGCAGCGGCCGCTCGGTCTCTATAGCTAGATTGTGGTCTGACGTTATAGAGTACAGGGTAGGGATTAGCAAAATTTAATTCATAAGAAATGTACCCAAATTTGTGTGAAGTAAGACTGAGAAAACCATCAATGCAGGTAATAATTGATTTTTAAAATATATAAATAATTTTTTGTGATAAATAAGGTTGCCATAATTATATAGACTATTAATTTAGCAGACATGCCAATGCTATTTTAAAAATTAACACCCATTTCGCAGCTAAAAAAAAAGTGGAGGATTTTTTTTCAGCCTCTAATGTTGTTAATACGAAAAGAAGAATAGGAAAGAGAGGGGT
>CABFWB010003650.1:54880-68536 GCA_902151455.1 Timema bartmani
GGGGGGGGGGGAAGAGGATCGATGACTAAGTTTGCTCTGGACTTGACAGAGGTGGAAAGGGGATGGCGGTGGTGGTGGATACCCTCCTGCTAAGTGTAAACAGCTCAGTACGTCAACATGTCACGCGCTGAACAGTCGGAGAGTCTTAAATACACCAGTAGCGTGATTAGAGAAAAGACAGTAGGTATGTTTCCATCTTACACAAAGGTTTTTATTAAAGGTCGAGGTTTCCAGACTTTTTTTTTTATATAGTTGAGTATCCCCTTCATTTGTACTTTACTTAAATAACTCAAGAATGAAACTAAATTTAAAAAATAATTTAGATTAGTTAAAAACCTTTATCCTGGTTCTTATAATACTTTTGTTTTAACTTGTTAATTAATTTATAGAAAAGGCATGCTAATTTGTTTAACACGTTTAACCACACTAAACATCAACATTCCTACCATCTTTGTTGTATAATGGTCAGAGATCCTGGATACAGAGGTCCCGGGCTCGATCCCCGACGCTTCCAGAAATTTTCTGTGAAACAATAGGTCTAGAACGGGATCAAACTCAACCTCGTGAGGACAAAGTAGGAGCTACTGTAATAAAAAAAATGTAGCAGCTCTGGCTTATAAAACTAAGATTGTTGGTCGGAAGTCTCTTTGTGCTGACCACATGACACCCTCTATCCGTAAATGTTGGCATTATCGTCACTAGCCACGGCGGCCGCTCGACTGGTATAGTTCGCTTACGGGCTTCTACCATGGAGCGTCTTACATCAACAATCAACGAGCCCTAGTTTCAAAATATTTTTAGCATAGGTACGAAAAGAAAGAAAAAACATTAAATAGAATACCAAATTCATATTTGAGTAAACACGTAATATATATAATTAACGAGAAAATATAACTTGTTTTAAAGAACAAAGTTGTGTTTATATTAGTATAAAATTGGACTAACTTGGAGCAATACCAAAGTACGCCACTGGTAGACTATGTTCTTGTATCTATAGTAAAAATATTCTAAGCGAAATGACTTAGCAGGTTTTTTATGGGTTTTTTACCTCTAAGTTTTTTGATGACGAATATTTTAATTAAACCTTTTTCTATTACAGTGAACGTGGGGAATAAAAAACTACAAACAAAGTCAAATTAAAAATAGTTCATTGATAACAAAATCAAAGTTAAAAGAGAATGGTAAGAAACTAGTGATAATAAATGTTAAGTATTTACAATTTACATATTGAAGGCAACACATTGGGTTTCCCTGTAAAAAAAAACATGGCATAAGCACGCATTTGATCTATATCGACCGAGTGGTCGCCAATGTTAACGATGATAGTGCCAACATTTGTGGTCAGAGGGTGTCATGTGGTCATCACAACAAAGCCTTCGGCCATTTACCTCAGTTTTCTAGTCCAGAGCTGCTACTTGTTTATTCTAGTAGCTCTTCATTTGTATTCACGAATTTACATTTTATAAAACTCATTCAATTGTAATTTATGATTTTTGAAAAAACTCTGTAACCTTACGTATTCTTCTTTTTAAATGGGCCGCCCCAGTAAGAGAGTAATTGCAAGCAGACCTTCAGCTCCAACGCAATATTTAATTCTAGGGTGCGTTATATGGTTCACACCAAAATAAAGAAGAAGGATTCCGACAGGGCTCTTTTTTCTTAACAACCCTATAGATTGAGTTTTATTAGTAGAAACAAAGTGTGAAAATATGACCTAATCTCATTCTCAACCATTTTTTAAGCATATTTGTGAAACTATGAGACTGAGCTTGATGAAAAGTGCTCTATCAAATACAGTAATTTCTTGGTAGGGTCACAACAAAATGTTTTAAAAATTTTAGAACTAGTAGCGAGCTTTCATATTTACCTTGAGATAAGAAGTTTCGTAGTTTTATTTCCCCTTCTTTTCAATTGAGGTGGCAAAGTGTGGTTGCAGGTGAAGGGCGAAAGGGAGTATAATCTTAGACAGACCAGATAAGTAGTTCCAGAAAACGACACAGACCATTGCATTTTAAGCCATGTGGCCTGATAGTGATTGATACTTACTCGATGAACGAGGCGGCCACATTAATACAAATTTTAGTCAATCTGAAAAAACTTCAGTTTCAATAAGTCGAAAAACGAGGTTCTAATATATTTATTTAAAACTCTATTGAGATTGGTGAGACGTAAGAAAACAGGTCACAGGCCGTGGTCTGGTCCACAATGTTTTAGACGAATAAAACAAAAAACTATTTCCAAATTCGTGCATCAAACGTCCAACTCTAAATCTATAAAATACACTTTATAATATTGTAGTTGTGGAAATAAGGCCCTTTCCTCTAGACGAATATTCCCTCAGTATAGAAAACCTCGGGGGTTTGTTTACCCCACCGCGGTTGAATTAGGGGAAAAGAGGGGAGGTTAGGGAGTAAAAAAAAAGACTACCCTTAAGTGGCGGTAATGCAAAGAGTGTTAGGAATATAATCGCAAGATAAACACTTTTAAATGAAGGAACTGCTTTACTTTGTAGTTAATGAGTTTGGCTACCTCAAGTATTCCACTTTAAATTTTGACCTGAAAAATTGACAGGTGGTTTACCAGGTGGGAATACTTAACATCTCAGCTCTAGACTTAGAATCCACCTGAGACATCAACATGAATATAACTTCAATATAAGACTTTCAAAAGTAAAATAAAGAGTTAAAAAATATTGCAAGTGTGCATCTTACATTTTTGATGTTTTTTATTCAAATATTTAGTAAATTAAATGCTTATCTTTTATATTAATATTCAAGAAAAATTTGCAAATTAAAAAAAATAAGTTATCTAAGTATCAGCATTCTAGCTCGGGAATATGATCATTCAGTTTATAAAACCAACAAAACCCTGAATAATTTGACCATTTTAATTCCACAGAATTTTTTAGTTTAGGTTGCCAAACCCTTCCTTCACCTCTGACAAGACGTGTATTAATCACAACTTGTGAATGTGTGGAATTCCAGACCTCCANTAATAATAATAATAATAATAATAATAATTTTAACTTAAGCCACAATCTACTTGAAGAGGAATATTCTCATAGAGTGGTAATTCTTATAATAATGCTAGTTCTGCAACTTCAAAACCACTTAAGCAATCCTAATTTTGTTTTACATTTTCTGTTGTGACTGTTAAAGATTGATGTTACTTGCTTTGCTTACTGTAGCCTACTACATATTAAGGCCCATGTTTTGATGACCTAAAAATTATCACAAAATGACCTATAAATAATGACCTAAAAATGATGGAAACAAGTACTTCAAATTTACAAGGAAAGGACCTAAAAATATCAACAAAAACTCTTAATGAATGCACACGACTAAATCAAACACTCTCTTTACAAATAGAACCTAAGAAATCTAAATGAAATGAAAATTCTTTAACAAATACATTTTACAATATACTAAATACGGTATTTATTTAGAAATCTCTGCTTCAGAAGTGATGGCCACCCCAAACTAACACAACCCTTTCAAGCCTAATAGTAGTGTCTCACAAGGAATGTGTATTTTCCGTCATTCCAACCAATGTTTGGTGAAAAAAATGTACATTCGAGTTTTAGCGAATTTATAAAATTTCGCTATTTAAAGAAAATATAAAATTATTAACATATATGCCTAAAAATGACCCAAACCAAGAAAATATGATCTAAGAATCAGAAATGACCGAAAAACTACCAAAGAATGATCTATAAAGAAAACGTTTCCACAACGAAGGGATCATGAACAGAATTTATATACACATGATAATTATCTGTAATTATTTATTATTATTATTATTATTATTATTGCGTGTTCTGTCTCACAACAGGTCCATTCTTTTTGTCAATGAAATCAGACCACCAATGCATCCCGTGCACTGCCCCCTGCTTCGGTTCCCAGAATTTTCATCTTTCCTTCAAGTAATCTAATATTTGAATCCTCATTATTCCTAATCTACTCTTTCCCTCAACCTTTCCTTATATGACGTCGTGCATAAGATAATTCCTCCTAAGGATGTGTCCGATCTAGTTCCCTCTGTACCGAAGAATCCAAAAGTGTTCTCTTCTTACCCACTCTTCTTAGGACTTCATTTGTCACCCTGTTGGTCCAATTGATCTTCTCAAGTCTTCTCCACATTTTAAAGATCTCCAAATATTTCTTTTCCATCTTACTAAGAGCCCAAGTTTCTGCCACATACAGCGTAATGCTCCAAATGCAGCATTTTATCAGTTTACTCCTCAAAACCAAACTCAACTTTCTGGTCATCAGTAACCTCTTCTTGTTGAAAGCTTCCTTAGACATGGTGATCCTCAACCTAATTTCCTTGGTGCAGTAGGCATCCTTTGTCAGCAGACCTCCCAGGTACTCTAACTGCTCTATGTTGTTTTCAAATCCTGGTTTTAAATTTTGATTTTCAGCATGTCTTCCTTTTTTGTCTGTGACTTACCTAAAAAAAAAGATAACATTTTAATAAAAATCCGGGCTCTGATTATTAGTAACCTTTCTGGACTCAAACACTAGTTTGACTAGGCTGCAGTCGACAACCCTATACCACTGAGCTACAGATCCGGTTGAGGGCTACAAGTTGTTAGTGGTGTATTTTGTAGGTGACAGAGAACGCAACAAGCTCACTGCTTGAAGATGGAGGGTTTTGGGGTGGTAGGGAGCTATCAGGAGGGAGTGGGGGGTGCGATACTGCGCTAGGGGAGGCTGGAAGAAGGTGGAGGGGGTAAAGTGCCCCTTGGCAGGGAGTGGGGGGAGGGTATGTGTGGCTGACAGTCCTCTACTAACATTAGGGCGAGTGATGGATACGACAAAAACCTTTCACCTAAACTCCGAACTCTCTTAACTTGACTGAAGAGGATTATCGTCAGCTTTCTTTTTTTCCTTATCTCGGAGGATAGGAGGGAGGGAGGAGGGGAAAAATCCTCCTACTGCTAGGAAATAGATAAAACAATTGTGGCCAAGCGGTCTGAGGCGTTGTACCAACATTGAATTTGGGAGGTGGGACTTGAATCCGGTTTGGGTGGACATACACATGGTTACACACATGTAAATATTACTTTTGGTTTTTATATAAACTCTTTCTGCTAATGCAGGTGCATTTCATATAAACTGACTTCATTATCCATGCCCATTAAATAAAATATCTCATCTTTTACCACCGTAGGTGACCTGGTGGTCTAGGGGTAAGGTGTCAGACTTCTGTGCTGAGGGTCCGGGGTTCAATCCTCGGTTCCGGCACAGATTTATCTGATTGCCAAACCCTTCCTTCACCTCTGACAAGATGTGTATTAATCACAACTTGTGAATGTGAGGAATGCCAGGCCTCCACCGTGGTTCGGATTCCACGTTAAACTGTAGGTCCTCCATTTCATTTCACAATCACCCTACCATTGCACATTAGCGTAAGTGCGTATAACCCGAACGGGTAGTAAGACGCGGTGCTAATAATAATAATAATAATAATAATTTTATCACCGTACCTTACTACCTGTTCAGGTTATACACATGTATGATAATTAGTCTAATGGGTTAGGAATGAGGAACAAAGCATTCTAGAGGTAATCTACCCGCATTTGCATGGAAGGAGGGTGGAGAACTATTTAAGGGAAAAAACCCTCAGTAGACCCGACCAGGATTTGAGCCCCAATATCCCCGCCAGTCCAGCACAAGAGTGATGCCTTAGACCATTTATCCACTGAAGCGGTTCATAGTAAGCTTTGTGCTAAACGCAGGTCTAAAAATAAAATAAATTATACAATACATACATACTTTCTCATACAGTTTATTATAGTCTGGAACTAAATGTTAAAAAAAGAAAGTCATTGGTATGGTACCCTTAAATACACTTTCAAACGATTTCAAATTTAAAAATATTCGGTCATTTGTAAACCACCCCTAAGTAAAATTTTATCTTTGTAAAAAAGTATAATTATATAGTGGCGCTTATAATTTAAAATACTACCAAAGTATTCATATTGAATAAAACAGTTATTGCAACTTTTGAAAAATTTCGGATTTTCAATAATCATTTATTTGTAATGTACACTTAATTTTAGAGCAAGAGTTAAAATCACGATTTTTTCTTGGAATTCTAATGTTTAGTCTAAATGAAATCCATATATCGAAACAAATATAGATGGTAAAATACACTATTTTTAACTTAAGGGTACACAACACGATTGTTATATTGCTCTAATGAAGTTTTGAATCGTCAGTGACTTTAATAAAGAGGATATAATATTATGAAAATTGAAAAATGAAAAATGACACCTGGACACGGGAATCGAACCCGGGACCTTTGGCTTAGTACGCCAATGCTCTAATTACTGAGCTATACAGGAATCATACCGTGCCCAGGGTAATTCTTCACTCATATTTTAAGGCAGAATTTATGATGGACGTGTGGATATAAGGTGTGTTCCATAATAAGACGAACATGTACACGCCGTTTACCCTCAAAGGTAGCAGTCTACCTGTCCTGGTTACAGTACAGTTTGCTTCTATCTTATAAGCCACGCCATAATGTAAGCCTTCAAGGTAAGCTTTCCACGTTTTTAGGATCAATGGAGATGAAGTATGTAGGAAAAAGACCGTAAGAGTTCCAGAAGGAGATGAGAGAAGCAGATAACAGAAAGTGTGCAAATGAGAGGAGAAGAATGGAAGCAATTAAAGGAAGAAGAGTGGTGGAAGGATAGAGGAAGATGGAGACATTTTATTAAACTGACCCGGCCCCTTGCTGGAAACACTTGATGATGAGAATAAATGTAATGTACAAGCAGTTTATTAATATAGTTTCTGATTAGCTAGAAAAATGTCAAGATGCCCTACCCTGGAATATATTTATAGTCTTCTGCATCGGAGGCGTGTCCCGTAGTGTCCACTGCATATACCACCCCTACCCCTTATTGAAACTTCCCTCCTCGCACCCAAAACACTCCCCTCAAGCTAGCACACAACCAGTTTCCACGACAAATTAGCCATTATCTCCTGCAGCGCTGCGGCGGCATATTATTGTACTCTCGACCCTCCGATACGATAGTATCTTAGAGCAGCAATTCATCTTGGAGGAGTTAGATAGGGTGGTGGAGGTTAGAAAGAGAGAGGGGGAAGGTGGGTGGCTATCAGGATCATCCCCTCCTCTTACATGTCGGACGTCACATGCAACTGTCTGAAGGGATGAAAGAGGGGTTTTTTTTCTCTTGTTTTATTCTCTTTCATTGGTTGCACAGACAAGCAGTGATTAACATCTCTTTACCACTTAATATGAGATATAATACAAACATTTAATTTTACTATCTACTCTGCTCCGAGCTATCTACTGAAGTAGCCAGGTATGACAACATATAGTCTAATTTACATAGGAAGAATCTTATCTGAAAGCTAGATTATTATTTTATAATACCACGTCTTACTACCCGTCTGGGCTATACATATAGGTATACGTATATAACATTCATGTTTTAATATAATTGGCCTCATGGTGTAGTAGTCAGTGTACCGGGCTACGAGCCTAAAAGTACTGGTTTCTATTCCCGGCTGGTACCTTGGGTATTTTTCCCGAAAGTGGAATTACCCCAACGGTCACAAGGGTTTGATTAATTAAGCTTAAATTAGGTTTAAATTTTACCAATGGTTTCACAACCTCATGCTCACTACCAACATAGTAAGCTAATGAGTTTGGGATGAGAAAGTTTGAACTAAGAAGTGTACCCGCATTTTCATCGAGGTAGACCACCGTTTAGGACAAACTACCCTCACTACAAATTGCCAAGTTTCTAGCCTGTAGGCCTAGTATATTGAGAGAGTGACGCCTTAGATCATACGGCCATCGGAGTGAGTCTAGAGAAATTACTATATCTACTTTCAAGTTAAGTTGAGTATATTACCTATAAAATAACGATTAATAATATAGTAAAATGTAATCTATGTTGAGAGAAAATGTTTTTATTTCGTACCATTTATTTTTACTGTACTCCATGACACTTTGGTTAAAAATATACTAAAGCATTTATTTATTAAGACATTTATTTTTGAACTAGCAAGACGAATACAAAAAGTGCTTTTTAATGAAAGAATTATTACAAGAACATATTAAAAACTTAATTTTTTTCATTGAAGTAAATTTAAGTAGTGCTAATTTTTACTCAGGAAAATAACACATTTTAACATGGCTGCTTTCAAATTTAGAATTCCAAAAAATCTTACAATTAAGTGGAAATATTAAGAAAAATGTCTGAATGGTAATGGTGATTGAGGCTTGACCCCCGGTGATGGCCAAACTAATTAAATATATTTTTAATATATTCAATTTATCAAATATGTGTTTAAAATTCGTGCTTAGAGAGTTTGATGTTCGTAAACAGATGTTTTATTTGTAAAATAAATTACTTGGTTATCTGTGTTCTAATGATAAGGGTTTACCATACTTCGTCTTCAGAAAATTCCCTTTAAATTATTTCTTCTCATTACTAACCCATTAGAGAAAGCTATGTGGCCTTACAACCTAGCTCATTCGGTAGCGTGTCTTCCAACTGAGCTTGGGGTCGTGGATTCTATTACAATCATGACCAAAAAAGGCATCATAGGTGAAATGTGCGTTTACCCTTTCAGAGTGATGAATTAACGACCGGGGGACTGGATGTTGTGTCTGTTCTAGATTTAAGTTAGTTTATAAGTCGTGTGTTGATATAATCAGTCGGTTCTGAAAGTTCACGTTTGATAAAACAAATAAAACAATAATATTAATAAAAAAACTGCGCGTAGCTCGTGTCAGAAGTAGGACACGGTGCATGAGACAATAGTCAATATAAGAACGCCACGAATATACAGTGTGTCCATAATTTATTCCCTCTCACCATTAAATGTCTAATCTAAATACATTCGTTATTTTAGGATACATCTGGTTTCCTGTAATATTGACTGAACTGGGGCAGTCCACTTAATCTAAACGAAGCATATAAACTGAACGGGTAGTAAGACGGGGTGATTAAAAAAAAGTCTTCAATTGTGCTATTAAAGGGGCTGCCTAAGTAGCTAAGATATATCCAATCAAATGTTGAGCGTAAGTTAAATATTAATAAGAATAATAATAATTATTACCCCGTCTTACTACCCGTTTGGGTTATACGCTTAAATACTAATTACGCTAATGGATTAGGAATTGGGAGGGTTGAATTAGAGGAAGTGAACCCGCATTTGCGTGGAAGGAGAGTGGAAAACCATTTAGAAAAACCACCCACAGTTCACCCGACCGAAATTCGAACCTCGATCTCCCCATCCTCGGCGGTCGAGCTCAACACGACTAGCGCGTTAGCCACCTACGCCACCGAGGCGGGTAAGTTAAATATTGAAAAAACATTAAACAGTACGCGAGTTTTTTGTTTACAGGAGTGAACTCAAAATTATTTTCTATGATCCTATACATAATATATATACTTGTAAACATAGTTTAAAAGTTAACAATTTTCCACTCTAAAAATTTCATAAATACACAGATTTCAGTTGATCATTAAGAACTAAGTGGCCGGGAAACATTAGTTAACTGACATAGGAGCATATAAAGAATATTTGTGAATCTAATTATGTAATATAAAAAGAAGTGATATAACAAATAGTATTGTTATTTGTATTTTCCTCTTCCCCTGTTTGTTCTACTGCCGGATAGCTCCACCTATGCTCGTTATAAAACTACTTGGTTCTGGCGTTTATTAATTTCTGTTTGACTATTTTAGCGCTTTAATTACCACCAACCGTTTTAAGATAGCTTATAAAATAAACCATTTATTTAGGTATATAATTTGGTGAATAATGTAGGAAAATCATTCATAAATATACACGATTAGAAATATACTTTAATATTATACCTAAAATATACAGTGAACTATGTTAAGAAAACTTATTTTTTAATTAACATGCCATGAGCCTTTACTGTATTCCATTGGAAATAAAACAGGAAATTATACTATCGTCAATTTATTCTTCAATGAAGCCATATAATTATTTTTCAGTAGAACACTTGTTATTAAAAATAGAATAAATATATATGATTTCCAAGAAAACATTGAGGCTATTAATAATGTAAATACCATAATTAAATCCTGGCAACCATAATATTTCTAAGGTACTGAATCTCAAGTTTAGTTTTACTGGTAACATATTATTTACGCTTTGTTCTATGAGACACAAATGTGTTATAATATATTTTATGAGGTGGACATAAATTGTACTTTCTAAAAATTTAACTTACGATTAAAATAGCTAGATAGTTATCAGTCGGTTTATCTGGTTAATAGGAGGAGAGCAAATTAAAACTACTTTGGAGGCTGCCTAAGATCCAACAAGAATAATTTAGGCATTAAATTGTCCTTCTAAACTACTAATTAGACAATGGTTCTGACTAGATACACATACTTTGAGTATTTTAAAATTATTATTATCATTATCAACCCGCTTGAGTGACCGACTGGTCTAACGCACTACTCTCGCAGTAGAATAGACTGAAGATGATGGGGAGATCGAGGTTTGAATCTCGGTCAGGTGTACTAAGGTTGTTTTTACTAAATGGTTTTATCACTTTCCCTCCACGCAAATGTGGGTACACTTCCTATAAATATAACCTCCCTAGTCCCTATAAACATTGCCGTAATTAGTATATGAGCGTACAATCCGAACGAGTAGTAAGACGTGGTATTAAAAACAAATGATTACCTGCATCTATTGCGTGGCTGGGAGTCATTATTGCTCATATCATATTAGTAGTTGGGCCTCTAATGGTGGTTGCATCTTTCAATCTTTCAATGTTATCCTAATGCAATTTTTTATTCTGCATTCAACGTAAAATACATACTGCTGCAAACTTTTCCTTCCTTGTACATGTCAGACATATCTTAGATGATTTCCAGAAGATGATGTTGAGGCTCTCTCTAGGTTTTTCTTCCCAATTTATACCTTGTAGTATCAGCATGTTCTGTACATCTTGGGGAGACGAATTTTCACAATTAAAACATCAGCTAGTGTGAATATCTATCGTATTTCATGGAAAGGTCCTCTGTGAAGATATCAAAGGAAGTTTCTCACATCTTCTTAGAGTTGGCTGATGAACCAAATATAAAAATGAAGGCAAAGAGTTGCCTGAGAGTATAGCATTTTTTACTAAAACAGCTAATTTCTGTCAATGTATTCTCCCACACTCTTTCATTTTCAAGATGCCTTTTAATTAGATTAGTCATTGATTTGTCTGAATACATAATATATATTTCAATGTAAGATTAAATCAAATAAGCATATTGAATTTTACCTGTGTCATTTTTATCTGCCAAGAAACACATTTTTTAATAACAAATATATGAATACAAAACATACAAAACAACAAACACAATAATTACAAAATCGGCTCACTGCATTATAATCTGCACTTTCTCTTTGGTTTTGACATTGAAATTTATATTCTATTCTCTACTTGATTTTGAAGAGAAAATAACATGTCAACAAATTTAAATTATTTAACTATTCATATTTTAATTTTTTTATAATTTTTATATTGTATGAGTTTTGAAGTTTGAAAGTTTTGCAAACCTCTTGAATGGTTACTCTACAATTTTACCGAATTTTAGCTTTCTAGCTCATTGAGAAGTCATATTCTGAAAATTGAAAAAATGACATGGGAATCGAACCCGGGACCTTCGGCTTAGTACGCCAATGCTCTAACCACTGAGCTATCCAGGATTCGTCCCGTGTCCATGGTCATAGTCTGCCTTAAAATATGAGTGAAGAATGACCATGGGCACGGGACGAATCCTGGATAGCTCAGTGGTTAGAGCATTGGCGTACTAAGCCGAAGGTCCCAGGTTCGATTCCCGTGTCCAGGTATCATTTTTCAATATTCAGAATATTATATCTAGATGGAGTAATTCCCACTAAAAGCATAAATAATAGCTTTGGCTATTTAATTTATTGAGAAGTACTAAAAATTATCTGGACAGATATACATACTTACAGACACCATTAAACTTTTATTAATATAGGTCTGGATAGTAATAATGGCCTTTGTTGATAATGGTAAAGTTAAGATTAAATAAACGTATATTAAATTTGTTGCAAACCTAATTATATATTTATAATAATACATAAAATACATTTTAAAATAAATGGTACTGTACCCCGCACATACTTTATCGATATTTTGTTTATTATTAGGTGTTCTGTCTTGCGACAGGTCTATTCCTTTTGTCAATGAACTTAGACCGCCAATGCACCCTGTTCTCTGCCTCCTACTTCAGCTTTCAGAATTATCTTCTTTCCTTCAATTCATCCCATATTTGAATCCTCCTTCTTCCTAAGCTCCTCTTTCCCTCAATCTTTCCTTCCAAGACGACGTGTAGAAGACAGTTTCTCCTAAACATGAGAGAAATGAAATAAAATTATACAATGCTATGAAAAATGTAAATTGGATAAAAAGAATATTGCATATTACCAAAGAGCTTACAAGAAATAATTACACTGTTAAAGAAACATATTTGTTCTATGCATTTTAAACTCCCAATTTTACAAACCCTTATTTATATACATATATTTGCCTATATTTAAGAATTTTTTATATATTTTATAAAATATTCGTTCAAATAAATTTTTTATATCTTTACAAATGCCACGAATTTCAAAGGCAAGTACATTACCTCGTATCTCAAAGAATGATGGAGATATGATCAAAATAGTATGTTTTATGTGTTTATGTAAAGTACCTTCAAGGTAATTTTCATGAGAAAATGAAGGGCACCATTTTGTTTATAATTTTAAACGGTGTATGAATATGAATTTTAATCAAAATCGTTCCAGCCGATTTTGAAAACACAATTTTTTTCTCTTCTTGCCTCTTAGGGTAAGCTACCCTTAATTATAGGGTTGGATCGATAATTCCAAAATTTATTCTTGGGAGCCTTATGAAGACACCCTATATACCAAGTTTTGGCCACGTAAGTAAAATTGTTTCAGCACAAGACCGAGATAAAGATTGACAGAGAGATGATTTCAAGAAAACAACTTTTTCGTGTCATGAAACGTCAAAATCTATCACAATCTCAAACTTGATTTTTTTACTATCACAATATTTCCTTCCTCTGAGGATATGAAAGAAAATAAAATGGTTTAGTAAATATGACTTTTATTTTGCATGTTCATTCTTACGATAATTTGAAGTTAAAATTTTTTTCAAGACCTCTTTAGTTTATTATGACCAAATATATTGGGTAACCGTACATTTAAAAGATTTAAAATGAACAAATAAATGATCTGCTTATGTGGCCACATGGTCTAAGGTGTAACTATCGTATTAGACTATACTGATGATAAAAGGGAGATCAGGGTTCTAACACCAATTGGGTGTACTGAGGGTTGTTTCTATAAAATAGTTTTCCCCCCATTTTCCTACAAGCAAATGCTGGTACATTTCCTCTAAATCCAAACTTCCTCATCCCTAACTCAGTAGCGTAATTAGTTGATATGCGTACAACCTAAACAGATAGTAAGACGCGGTGCAAATAAATAAATCTATATATTTAAAACTTGAAATTACTCCTTTTATAATGACTATCGGAGTTCTATAAATTTATTTTCATTTGTATGTATATATATATATATATATATATATATA
>CABFWB010003651.1:0-40769 GCA_902151455.1 Timema bartmani
TGGTCTGGTAGCTTTTCAAAGCCGTCAGAAGTCAGCTGTGAGCTGTCAGTCAGCACCACATAAGATAAAACTGAGGTATATATATTATTATGGAATACGTTTCTCTGCTACTACATTTGATTAGCTTATTTTTGTAACAAAATTTTGGAAATTAGTAAAGTGTATTTTTACTGATTAATCGGTGGAATCGGTGGATGTATAATATATAATAATTTAAAACTAAGTCTAAAGACGAGTTTGTTTCAGAACTAGGCCTAACTTCAATGTTTTTATCATTTGAATTAAAATAATTAATGTATGATCACATTGTGAAGCATTCAACTTGATAGTAAACTTATTAGGCATACGTGTTTCTAGATTAGCCAAAATTTATTATGATCTAATCAATAACATAACATCCCAGTCGTACCTTTGGTAAATTAACACCCAAACCCGCACGTCCGCTTAGACTTGTCTTATTTTCCGATGATGAGGTCGGGTTTCAAATCCCGGCCAGAAGTACTCTAACCAATACAGTGTTTTCTACTCTCACTCCACGCAAATGCAGGTACGCTTCCTCTAAAGTGAACGATCTTCTTTTATTAGTATTTTTTTGTAGACTATGATAAAGAGCAAAATCTTATTTCATTTATATTTAGTTTATATTTAATTTAATTTAATGCATGTATTGTTGCGTGAATAGCTTTGGAATTGTTGCAATGTTACGCATGTTTTTTTGTGTAAGACGTGTGTTGGCAGCCAACGTATATCATGCCTTTAGATATGTTACATTGTATTCCATAATGTTTGGTTATTAAATGAGTAAAGTTTTGTATAGAAAAGGTTCAAAGCATATGAAATATATGACGTAAAGTTAACAAAACGTTAATCCCAAAAATAAATGTCATTATTGTAGCGAAAGTAATTTTTTTTACATTTATATTTAGTTTATATTTAATTTAATTTAATGCATGTATTGTTGCGTGAATAGCTTTGGAATTGTTGCATGTTACGGATTTTTTTTGTGTAAGAAATGTGTTGACAACCAAAGTATATCATGCCTTTAGGTGTGTTACATTGTATTCCATAATGTTTGGTTATTAAATGAGTAAAGTTTTGTATAGAAACGATTCAAAGCATATGAAATATATGACGTAAAGTTAACAAAACGTTAATCCCAAAAATAAATGTAATGATTGTAGCGAAAGTAATTTTTTTCTAAAATAGGCTTTACTCCGTGCCCGACGGGAAATATATATTTGCCTTTCATATATTTATCACCTCCATGCCGTATTATTCACTAATGAACATGACTATTGAAAGCTAGGAGATTTGGGAATAGTTAAATATAATTTTCTACATTTCCAAAATAACTATTTAAAGCCAAATGATTTGGCAACATTCAACCGAGATAGAAAGAAGATGAAGCTATTCTTCATTTCCTAAATGACTTTTAGAAAGCGAATGGTTTTCTACGCTCCCTCCACATAAAGCCAAATACATTTCCTATAATCCTCTAAATTTAACCTTCCTAGCCCCTAAAATATTAGTGTGATAGTACATAGACGGATAATCCAGGCGGGTAGTAATATGTGTTTCAAAAAAAAATTAATAGAAAGCTAGAATATTTGGCAACATTTAAACCGAGATAGAAAGAAGATTAAGCATTTCTCCATTCCCACAATTACTATTGAAGGCTAGAAGATTTGGGAATAGTTAAATAAGCTTTTCTGCATTTCCGAAATAGCTATTGAA
Source organism: Timema bartmani (assembly GCA_902151455.1). Lineage (NCBI taxonomy): Eukaryota > Metazoa > Arthropoda > Insecta > Phasmatodea > Timematidae > Timema > Timema bartmani. Next base: position 1,735 of record CABFWB010003651.1, read on the forward strand.
GCTCAAATTATTTGACGACAGTTAACCGAGAAAGAAAGATGATCAAGCTTTTCTTCATTTCCGAAATAGCTATTGAAGGCCAAATGATTTGACAACAGCTAACCGAGAAAGAAAGATTATTTAACTTTTCTTCATTTCCGAAATAGCTATTGAAGGCCAAATGATTTGACAACAGCTAACCGAGATAGAAAGAAGATTAAGCTTTTCTCCATTTCCAAAATTACTATTGAAAGCTAGAAGATTTGGGAATAGTTAAATAAGCTTTTCTTCATTTCCGAAATAACTATTGAAGCTCAAATTATTTGACGACAGTTAACCGAGAAAGAAAGATGACTAAGCTTTTCTCCATTTCCAAAATTACTTTTGAAAGTTAGAAACTTTGGGAATCGTTAAATAAGCTTTTCTCCATTTCCGGAATAACTATTGAAAGCTAAAAGATTTAGCAACAGTTAACCGAGGTATTAAGAAGATGAAGCTTTTCTCCACAAGATACGCAGTTAGTTCTCTCAGATGTTACATTCATTGTAGGATAATTAGTTTTCTACGCCCTTCCATGCGTCACATAGAAAGTTATACCTGTGGACTCAACATCTTAAAACCATCAAGGTCACCATGTTCATATTGAATGCTGACATGCAGTTTATATCACAGGCGTGGAAACGTGCCACTGGCTTGACTGTTTTATCTGATGCTGCGACGAGTGAAAAGACCAGTCGTGGAGCTTTTTATTTTATTATACATGCATGATCATCTATTCATACAAACCAGTAGTTTTCCTGTACATTGTAAATCCGCGTACAAAATTCGCGAGGTCAGCCATATATAAATAAGAGAGAGGATGTTAATACATAATAGGAGTAAAAAAAAATATGTTGACCTGATAGAGTAGTGACATGAATAGGCTTCAAAAATTTCATAATCATGAAAACACGATACACATTCCATTATCTTTGAAAGGAATCTTGAAAATTTATCAAAAAATAACTAGAAGCACTTTAAAAACATTGACAAGTTGTGTTTATGAGACTACGCTGATAGAAACGTTATTGAAATACGTTGGATTATTTTCTTCACCTCCATTTGTAGAAGTATTGGGTTCATAAGTTAGAGAGGGTGTGTTCTACCATTTTAATTGACGATTTATTTATCGAATCTGTGGTAAATAAAAGTAAAAAACTTGTAATAGTCCTACCACGATAAAACAATCTCAGCCGTAGCTTCGTTTCTTTCTACTTCCTCGTGGTTTTAAGAGGGGTGTTGCCGCGTTGGCGGTAGTTTGTTTACGCAACCAACGCCACTCAACTGATCTTACAGCACGGTCTAAGAACCAGGGAAAAGGCATATTATATACATAGAAACTATCAAACGAGACAAATTGTAGATCACATTACACTACGTATTAATTATTAAAGTAATTTTAATAATTTCTAATACATTGAAAAATTACTCCTGGTCACGGGATTCAAACCCGTGTTCAATTGTAATTTTTAAATTTATTATAATATGATTTAGCAACTTTCGTACATGTTAACTTTTGTAACGGAATTTTTCTCTCTCTTTATCATCCCTACTTTGTTAGCTAAGAGAATGCGTTTACCACAGATCGGTAGTAACATTATCTATGTCTCGCTATAGGATCGTTCTCTTTATTTAACTACAGTTTAATTTTCATAGGAAGGCTCTAATAGAAAATACAATTTTTTTTTAGTGAACAAAGTTGATGATATTTAATATATTATTAGTCCCATTTTATATGTTTCGACAATATCTATCAAAAGTGATAGCTTAAGATCACATGTCTTAGCATATGAATACTTGAAAGTAGATCTCTTAATTTTCTAGCTGTTCTATGAAAATTGGACTGAAAGAGGGAGGGGGTAAATGCTGTTCTTAGTAAACTATTTACAAGTAATTCATGTGACGAGCCCAATTGATAACTAGCAGCGTTTAAGGCGAACCCTCGTTAACTGTTGAGTTAGTGAATCTCTTTTTGCCTCGGAGAAGGAGGACACGTTTCGGATCCCTTATAACTTTCTCCAGAACGGTACTGGCCGTGGCTGACATGGTCCTGGCCGACTGCACTCCTTTGCAAGAACTGGACAGTACGTCTTCTCAAGACGGCCGGGATGTACTTTTTAATATACATCCCCGTCTACCTACTTTGTATTCGTACGATCCGTGTTCCGTAAGGATAGATTGACTCCACTGTAACAAATTGTTCTGCCCCACAAAGTCCCGATCGAGGGCGTAGAAAGGGGATGTTACTGGGTTGGGGGGTCTCAACCTCCCTGGAATTTGATGGACTCCCCCTAGAGGGGTCCATAATATATAAGCGTATTAAACTTTTATTGGCTACATTTTCTAGGGGACCACTCTTGGAAGAATTAGCGTTCCACGCCCTTGGTTTCAATCTATAGTTGGAGTCCTTATCACTCCGTAGAAGTTGGATCAACGTTAACTTTCATAAGAACGTTCGTTTCGGGCAACTTAAGGAGGACCAATTGAAGGTAAAAAAATAAATGAACAGTTTAATGACCTTCAAAGAAACATTTATCAGGGTCGAAACACACTAGCGATCCTGGTGGAGTGACTTACATTATTATTTAATAACTATCAGTTGTGTTCGCTAGGTTAGATAGTACTTATTATATACATACGGTCTGATTTAAATAGGAAGAAACTTTTTTGACAATTATAAAATATAGGGCCTACTAATTAAATAAGATATTCATACGTAAATTCTTGGGATTTAAAACGGTCATTTTTTTAATAATTATATATAAGTAATAACCGCCTCCATGGTATAGTGAGCAACGCACCTGGCTGCGAGTCTAGGGATCCCGTGTTCGATTCCCGGCTGGTAGCATGGGAAATTTTACCGAAAGGGTAATTCCCCCAACGGTCACCAGTTCAGAGCTTGGTGTAGCCCAGACACGTATGTGTATATATATATATATATATATATATATATAAAGCGCGTTGGGAAGTTCCATCAAATATGTCAAAGTCAATTGTGACATTTGATAACACGACACATTAACATATTCATAATAATGTAATGGCATGTATGGGCTACCTCAATCTATATCTCAGTTTCCGGAAAGATTAGCCAGTAATAATGTACCGTTGCCCGGGGAACGCCTGAATGGGAATGTACTAATCGTACATGCTTTTGGTGGAGGCTTTTTCCATGTCCCGATGAGATGAGGTGATTGTGGTCGTGAATAAGACGGGGTAAAGTCATTGAAGATCTTAACCTAGCCTAAGCCTAATTAACCAAACCTAAATGACCATGAGAATTATTCCCCTTTCGAGAAAAATCCCCCGGTACCAGCCGTGAATTGAACCCGATACCTCTAGGGGCTCTGACCACTATACCACGAGTCCAGTTATAATGAAGGAATAGAGAATATCTTAAATTATTTACATGCTTTAATGAACTGATTAATAATAAACACATCAAATTGTAGCTCTACATTACTAACAACATATTTATGTTTTAGAAAAGAATCAAATAGCCAAAACTATTGTTTATACATAAATAATAGCTTTGGCTATTTGGTTCTTAAATATGCAATACCTTACAATTATAATAATTGTACAAGCGGCAGGATTAAGCCAACTACCGAGTCGAAGGTGGCTGCGTTATCTGATAGCTCGTGATCTTAAAAAAATCACACATTTGTAGCCGACGATTTCCGCACGTCCATCATAGACTCTGCCTTAAAATATGAGTGAAGAATGGCCCTGGAACACGAAACGATTCCTGGATAGCTCAGTGGTTAGAGCATTGGCGTAGTAAGTCAAAGTTCCCGGGTTAGATTCCAGTGTCCAGGTGTCATTTTTCAATTTTCAGAATATGATATTTAGGTTTTTATTTGCTTCTCGGCCGGTAATATTAGTAAAATAGAGTACATTTCTCGTCCGATTAACCAGGAAATTAGATACAAGATTGCGCTCTAGTAAAAAAAAAAAGTATTGAAGTAAGATTTTGACAGTAGTGAGATTGGGATTAGCACACTTTTTTTTCCATATTAATCATTAAATTGTGTTCATCATCACAAACAGTTCCTAGTAGCAACTGGCCGGGTCTATTTGAAACATAAGCCTCTCTGACCCAGTCTTCTCCACACTCCTCTGCACTCCGTTCAGCCACCTGTCTCTTGGTCTTCCTCTTGACCTCCTGCTCCCCACTTCAACAACCAACATCTTCTTTGGTATCCTCTCCTCCTCCATTCTCCTCGCATGGATGTACCATCTTAGTCATGCCCTTATCTATCCTGTCCTGAACTGACTCCTCCTTAAATATTCCTCTCACCCTTTCATTTTTCATCTTATCCGTTCTTGTGACCCATATAGTATTTTCTTGAACTTTCTAAAGTATGATTTCACTTATTTCATTTTTGTTTTTGTTTAATAAAAACCACATTATAATACAGAAAATCGCACCACGATGTGACGCCTAGTTCGAGCTGTATAGCCCACTTAAAGTTTGTTCAGCGTAGCAATTGTTTTCTGAAAGGCCTTTTTCCCTACCAGAAATCTATTATATAGTAGGGTATTGGTAGGAAAAAAAGACCTTTCAGAGAGCAATTCCTACCGTGAATGGAGTATAAGTGAGGTGTTAACCGTAGGGTGAGACGGCCAGACTACGGTTAAAATATCATGGGAACTCAACCGGGAAGTTGTTAAATAGAAGACCCGACAAGTTGGCTGTACGAAAATAAACGAAATATTAAATTATTCTGACGACTTCAAAGTATGGAAAGGGGTTTCTCGAGGTTTTCTCGGAATATAAGGTGATTGGGCTAAGTGCTTGCGGCTATTGATTTTCCTGTAAAACAGTTTATGAGGGTACTTTGAGTTTTAGTCAGACCTCAAACTCAAGAAGGGCTTTTTTTCCTTTCAAAAGAAAAGGTGGCTTGTCTGTAAAAAAAAACTGATAAGTAGCCAGTTCAAATACAATCCAATTTTTATAGGAAGGATCTTATCTGACGGCTAGAAAAGTTAATAGATCTAATTTACGTAGTAATACGTCAAACCATGTGATTTGTAGCGTTCACTTTTGATACTTTCAATACCTATAAAATAACATGTTATCAATTTTTGGCGCAAAAAAAAAAAAGAGTAATTTCTAAAAGGACCTTCCTCTGAAAATTAGACTAGTGCAAACTAAATTTAATATTCCTAAGGTCTTTCTATAGCTCTCTTATATATATATAAATCTTACTGCCCATTTGGGATGTGTGCAATTTATTACCGTCAATGGGGTAAGGATGATGAAGGTAAAATTGAGAATAAATGTACCCACATTTTCGTGGAGAGTGGGGTAACAATTTAGGAAACACTACCTTCAGTAGTAATTGGCAAACCAGACAAGATGAGCTTGACATACTAGTCTGCGAGCCCACCGATGTGGCTCTAAAAGGTAAATAATAGATACGTTAACCACTACGGTGCCCGCGTGGTCTAACGCACTACTCTCGCACTAGACTAGACTGCTGATTACAGGGAGATCAAAGTTCGAATCTCTGTCGGGTGTACTGATTTTTTCTCCAAAATTGGTTTCCACTCTCCCTCCACGCAAATGCAGGTACATTTCCTAATTCCTAAAACTATTGGCGTAATTAGTACATAAACTTATAACATGAATGGGTGGTAAGACACGATGCTAAAAAAAGTTACTTTAAATTTTTGAAAAGCCTAATTTACCATAATTTGCTACAAATAATGATGCTTCAATAAATGACGCTTTAACTTAATTTTTTTCATTAGTACACCTTAGTGCTAGTGCCACTTGGTAACTTCAACTATATTATCAAAGGGAACACGATAAGGAAGGTAAATTTTAAAGAAATCCATCAGCATTCAGGAGAAATGGTAAACAACATTGTGTAAAGATAGAACCATCAAGAGTACCTTCTCTGGGCATTTTTCTTTTAATATAAAAATAAGTATATCACTATCAGAAATCAAATAAAGTTACGGTACTAGAATATACCGTAGAATATAACATAATATTTTTCGCAAAATATAACAACCAAACACAACAGATTTGAATATGTTTCCTGAAAATCCAGATGTTTACACGCCTATTAAAATCCTTCTTTAAGTTTAAAACATGTTTCACATGTAAGGAATAATTTTAGCATTGTTAATCAAATAATATACTAAACACAACAGCCAATTGGTCACCTAAATACTCTTGAGGTGACACGTATAAGAATAATTACTCGAATTCAAGTTGCTAGTAATAAGATTATAATAATCAGAAACGTGTTATTATGCAATAACTCACCCATTAATTTACCTTTCCTCGCATGGCAATAAAATTGAGTGGTAAAAATTTAAGCAAAAACACATAAAAATAAATTACCTTTATCTATGTTTGTCATTAGACAACTTAATATGGAATTTGTAAAATTCCTTATAAAATTAATGTTCTTAGCTTTACATTATATGATCATGTTTTTTTCCTTACACGAGTAAGTACGAATTTTATTTAAATTAATATTGACAAAATTTTGGTCACTTAATAGTTAACGAAATCAAATCATGGCTGCTAAAATATATTTCACAAAAGATAAAACTAAAACCTTAATTTTTAAGATGCCTTAAATTTATTTGTTGTTCTAACGTCATTTGGTAAATGTATAATGGTGTATTTAGGTTTATATAAATTAATAATGTTCATTTTACACTGATTCATGTAGTCCATATATTGTATGCTAAAGCTAATGTTTTAGTTCTGAAGTGTCATCTTTGTTATTACTGTTTGTCAGTAACAGAACAATGCCATTTTAATAACAATAATAACTTTTAATGTAAACACCTCTAATAACTAATATAAATACAAACTATTAGGATTAATAGGCCATGAAACGAAATCACACACGCGTTTACATAGAGTAAACATATTTATTTAATATAATTTATGATAGAAACGTCTAACCAGTAATCAGACCAACGAACGACTAGTACTAAAATACAGTTACAGGGAATAAGAAGTAGAGATAGCCAACCTAACACAAACTTTGCAGGGTTGCCAATATAACCATATTAATACAAACTGTGATAAAAGGATTAACACACAAACATGAATATTTTACTTACTTAGTTTTTTTTAAGAGAACCGCGTTTTGGGGGTCATCCATAAACCACGTAGCGCTGTTGGTGGAGGGGTTAGCTCTGTTATCCATCTACATTGTGTTAAATGGGAAGAGGGGGAACTCTATTGTTGAAAAAATAATTATTATTTTTCATTTGGCACCGTGTCTTATTACCTGTTCAGTTTATTCGTTTAAGTACGAATTACGTTATTGGGTTGGTAATTGGGAAGGTTGGATATAGAGGAAGTGAGTTCGCATTTGCATGGAGGGAAAGGGGAAAACCATTTAGGGAAAAAACCCACCAATTCACCCGAGCGAGATTCGAACCTTGATTTCCCCGTCTAGTTTAACGGGAAACTAGTGCGTTAGCTAACTACGCCACCGAGGCGGCTGAAAAAAATAATATTATTGCTAATGTTTTCACCATTAGTAAACATACTTATGGATGACTTCCGATTCTAAGAAGTAATTAAATCTGAGTCCCTCTTTCATTGTGACAAAAGCTCCCTAATGAAATAATGGCACTCAGTCTTGATATTAAAATTTACTTAACACAGGTTGGAGGGGCCCTTAGGCTAAATGTCTGCATGGTGTTACATGTGTAGCGGAAGAGGGAAGGGGTTAATAAAAGGTAATAAAAAGCCTGACGTGGTTAATGGATGACCCCTCCTCCTTATTGCCCCCTCCGGGTTGTTAGATTATAACAAAGTAGGGATGAGAAAGATTCAATTTATAGGAAATCCATCCGCTGTTATTTTGACGGAAAATGGGGAACACCTTAGTGCATCTGACCAGGATTCGAACCCCAACCTTTCCCGGTCAACGTCAAACCAGAATGTACTAGAATTTGTCTTTATTCATGTGTTCACCAGAGGTTACTATACTTAAAAAATAATTAAAAGACAATTCGTAGAGATTACTAATTTATGAAAAATTTCTAGTTGACCGAGTGAAGCGAAGTTCACTTTAACTTGACCATTCGGCATTTCGTCAGTCCGGATCTTTGCCCCACGATATCCGTCAATTTTAAGGAAATTTGGCAGGGACGTTATTTGAACCAAGGACGAACAACTTATTTACATGTTTTTTTTTAAAGATCTGGTTATCCGTTTTAAGATGGTGGCTACTAAAAATCTGTATGTCTGTCTTTTTGTTCCACGATGACTGCCAAATTCGAGGACAAATATTAGTGACATTTGGCAGGGATATTCTTTGAATTTAGGCCGAACGAGGTATACGTAATTTTTCAATCTGGTTATCCATTTCAATATAGTGGCCACTCAAAAAGTTTTTTTCGTTTAGCAACGCTTCTCAAATGATTTGAATTTAAAGTTCTAAGCAATCGATAAAATAACTTACCAAAGGTGAAATTTTTTTAATGTTGACATATTGAGGGACTCAATTCTTAAACCACGTGAATCGCGGTTATTTTCTATGAATAGGTGTAGTATAATATATAGAATGTATCTGTTTTCTGTTAAACTTGATCACCAAGAAAAAATATCAACTTCAAAGGCTGTTACATGGAGAGGGCGTTTTATGCGTTTGGAAATCCCGCATTTTTGAAGAAGTGGTTTTATATTTTTAAATATGGTTTTCACCAAATTGTAGGTGAAAGCTATCAACAGGTCCCTATCTGAATATAAAGTTTAAATTTTAAGTTTAATTAAAAAAAATCCAGTTACGCTTTACGCGAATATTTGTACCTCTGAGATTAAAGTAAAAGGATAGAGACCCAGAACTAGCCATTCTCTATCAAACACAGTCATTTTTTGATAGGGTCACAACAGAAAATTTGAAGAAAATGCGGGATTGTTTTTTTATGGTTTTATATAAGCTACCAGTCTTTATTTAAAAAACTTTAAATTTAAAGTTTAAACTCTTTAACTGGTAAAAATTTAAGCCTAAATTTGGTTGAAAACCATTTTAAGAAATATCAAACCACTTCGTAAATAATCCAGAATTTCGAAACAGCTGCAACGCTTTCAGTGCTCCCCCATGTAACACCCTTAAAGATTGTATTAACCATAAGAATATGGAGGAAGCGAGGTCAACTGTTCACATAACTACTAGTAAAATAGATTTACTTGCGTTTTTAGAAAACAATGGACTGGTGACTTAAACTAAATGTGCAATCCATACTGTTTAGTGACACAAACATTTTATGTCCCTACCATAAATAACTAATTAGACAACGTTGCTGGTCTTAACATAATATATCATCTCAACATCATGTTTAAACGAAATTCATCAAACCGTTTTGGCTGTAGTTTTAGGTACAGGCAAACATACAGGAGTGCATACTCGTACATAAGACACTTTTTTTTTTAGTTTGCGGGTACATCAATCTCTAGGTAAAACAAAATAAGTACAAATAACATTAAACAATGAACTGGCCTCTTAGTCTAGTAGTCAGCGCCATTGGGTACTGATCTAGAGGTCCCGGGTCCGATTCCTGTTTTTTTTTTTTTGCCGAAAGGGGAATTGTTCAATAATCTTTATCATCACATCATTATCAGGTACACCCTGGGCAACGTTCTGAGCGGCTAAAGCTTGCCGCACACTGGCATCGGATCGGAACGAAACGCATCGCAAATTTTTTACTACCTGCCTTTTAATGGAGGCCCACACACTGGGATCGGATCGGATCGGAAACGTCAACGTAGGATCGTAACGGAATGAATCGGTTTGCCAAGAGGGAATATTTTGACGGATTCCGAAGCTTTGCGCATGCTTCCTAAGCATTGCATCATACACTCGCGCTCAGTTTTCACCTGTTGATGTTCGTTTCCTGTTCCTCGAAAATGTTTGCTTATTTATAAAAATGTCTTTGGACAAAGAAATTATCACTTTAGTTCAAAAGTACCCTCTAATTTATGAAATTTCTAATAAACTTTAGTATGACTGTGTTAAATTCCGACACCTTAGCTTTGTTGGTAGCATGTGTCCCTACTGAGCTCAGGGCCACGGGTTCGATTCCCGGCATGACCGACAAATTTATAATTAATGAAAATATGGGTTTACCCTTTCACATCGATAAATTAACGGCCTGGGACTGGATGTTGTGCCTGTGCTAGTCTTAAGAAATCTTATAAGGCACATGAAGTTACGACAGGCCTACTAGCAAGCCGGTAGTGGAAGATATATGGTTTGAATAAAAAAACTGCCACAGGCTGGAAACAGTAATGGATGTAAAAGAAATTACTGTGTTAAAAAAAAAGAAAATTCTTGGGAGAAAATCTCAGAAATTCTATGTTGCATTTACTGTGTGTCGTCCACTTCAAGTATTTTTGAAGCCGATTCTTCCTCTTTATCGGCATCGGCAGCAATTCACACAACTACCAATACCTGCTCTTCACTGCTGTTATCACTCAATATCACCAAATCACTCAAATCGATGTACCTTTTTGGTTGCTGTCTTCCGAATGACATGAAATGAATTCCAAACCAGTGTGTGGGTAAAACTCGTTACCGCTCATAGGGTTCTGATTCCGACCGTTTCTATCTGCTCTGATCCGATTCGGTGTCAAACTTTAAAAGTCTACATACACAGGTGACACAATTAGTGCATCTTTCACGGTCAAATATGCCACACACTAAAAAAAAATCATCTTAGATGCATTCTATCTGAAGTGCTTTTTATGGCAACATAACCCCCTATCTGCCAGACTCTAGGACACATTCTGAATATTAAACACCTACTAGAAGCTTTCTGAAGTTTTTTTATGGTAAAAATAACTCCATAACTGACGGAGGCTAGGAAAAATTCTAAATATTTAACACCTCTAGAAGCTATCTGATTTTTTTTTATGGCAACATAACTCCTTATCTGGCGAAGGCTGGGAAAAATGATAAATATTAAACATATCTGGAAGTTATCTGAAGTGGTTTTTTTATGGTAGCACAGCAATTTCGGGGGGGAGGGAGTTGAACCCCCCCCCATCCCGACTACGGCCTTGGATGCATTATATGCCCCTCCTCACCCAGAGATGATTACTCGTAGCTCCAGTAGTATATTATTTTCAAAACTATCTGCGCAAATGCTAAATGCACAAGCAACGTGCAAGACAAGCCATTAATTCCGGGTAAAACCCAACCACCTCATTACTTTGAAGGTCACTCTACTCGCTTCCTTCTTATTTTCCCTCACAAACATTGACGAGCTGCCAACTGAAGTGGAACGAACAGTTCTGCTTCATTACTCATGCAGAGATATATTTAAATATTTTTTATTCAAGTTTTTTTTTTTTTACGGATTAACATTATTTAGAAGAAGCTATCGCAGGGTACTCTTGAGTGACATTCGTTGTCACCTTTTAATTATTTTTAATTATTTCTAAACGTATTAAAACGTAGCCTTCATATTTTTAAATGTAAAATTAAGAGAGTGCATCACATGCCCATTAACTCAGAGATACAGTCGGCTCGAAATCGTAAATTTACACAAACACCATTGCACGTGGATCATTTCTGTTTAAACATTAATAGAGATAAAGAGATACTATATGTTTCTATTACAGAACATTGTTGAAATATTACATTATATATTTTGATAAAAACTGCATTAAAAAGACTGTTTTTGACCATTTAGAATGGATTTAGAGATAAGCACTTTACACAAATCTTTATTCTGTCTTAATAGGGACATAGTATGGTTATTAAAGAGAAACTTTGTCACTTTGTCCCCCATTGTCACCACAGAAAATTCCGATTAATCGCTCAAATACGAATGTACTGCACACATTTCTGGCATATCTTGGTCTTTTCTTTTCTCTTCTACTCCCATACCTCGCACGAGCAGGGAGATGAGTTGAGCCTGCTATGATGCACTTTCTTAAGGAAACTTCTTGAATCTAACGGATTTGTTTATTTATACCTGGTGTTTTTCTGCCTTTTGAAGGCCAGTAGGTTACTAGAGTTGCAAATACAATTTTCAAAGCTACCAATAACTTGGGATTTTGTGTACAAATATGACTAGGCCTACAGGAGTTTTTTTTGCTTTGTCATCAAGTTGCATCTTGCTAGCGTCTTGTTTGCTAAATGAGCAATGTTCATTTCTGTCGTATAATGTTCTTTTCTCTTTCGGTAAATACATCGATCCGAAATGACTAATTTATCTAGCTATTATAGATTGAGGGATACAGGGAAAAAAGTAGGAAAGTTTGATTTTAACTCGATTTAGTGTTTCCATCTGTTAGACAATCCTGATACCTTTCTAATGCTCTCTAGATTATGGTTAAAAGAGATGTCATATTTAAACTAATTTAAATAAATAGTATGGAGCACCACACAGACTTTCTCCCGCTTTTATCTTAAAATAGACATTTACTAAAAACTCGTAAGATTTGTGAAACGAAAATAGGACTATACATTGTTGTAGAAACACTACACCAAAGATCATAAATGAAATAATATACACTGTTACTTAATCTGTGGCATTAGAAACTAGGAACACTGTAAAAGAAAAATTGAGAAAAGAGAAACATCTTTGTCTACCAAAGAACATAAGAATCAAATTCATTTTCAAAGACCTGAATCAAAAAGTATTATATTTGGCTATAGCTAAGAAATTATTGGTTTTATAAAAATATATTTCAAATAAAAGATTTTTATCTTTAATATTGCTACAACTTTATATTGATAAGATATTTCGTATCTCAAATAGTTGTGGGGAAATGAGGAAAATTGGAAAATTTCTCGCATGTAAAGTACCCTCAAAGTAATTCTAATGAGAAAATAAGATTTTCCTTCTTGTTTATGATAATAAATGGTGTCTAGATATAAAATTTAGTCAAAATCGTTAGAGATAACGATTTTTTTTCTCTTTTTGCCCCTCAGTAAACTACTCTTAATTTTAGGGTTGTATATCTAATTCCAAAAAAACCCTTGGTGGGTTGGGGACCTCATTAAAACCCCAGATACAAATTTGCAGCCCAATCGGTAAAATAGTTTCGGCTCTAGCCCGAGGAACAGACAGACAGACGGCATCACGAAAACAACTTTTTATGTTTCAGGGGGTTTATCAAAATCTTGAGTTCGAATTTTTTTACGATCCCAATACTTTCTCTTTGTAAATAGTTTGAGGTAGCATCTGAAATAGCTCTGATATTGAAGTGAAGCATCCCCAACTTTTCTAATCTTTTATAGAATAGCTAAGAGGATAAACCTAACCGGGAAGGTAAGATCTCACATTCAGAATTGTGGAGGGGGGAAACTTTAGAGAGTCAGAACCCCACATTCTCTGTGGGGTCATTACCCCTATACTACATGAAACGTAAGCGGTCGTCTGGATCATAGTCGCTCAAGGCATCGCGTGTTGGTTTCAGCTGGCTATTTTTGTGGCCAGTGACGTCACAAATCATACGTAATGGACTTTTTTTTTTTTAAATATAATAGCCACAATGCTTTTTTTTTTACTCACATTGTCGTTTTGTTGATATACACTTTTTGCTAACATATTTTTTGTATAATTTTACGTAAAAAATATTCAATTAAGTTTTGATAGGCTATAGGTAGTTTAATTTTAGCACCGCGTCTTACAACCCGTTCGGGTTATACGCTTAAGTACTAATTACACTAATGGATTAGGAATTGGGAAGGTTGAATTTAGAGGAAGTGAACCCGCATTTTCGTGGAGGGAGAGTAGAAAACCATTTAGGAAAAACCACCCTCAGTTCACCCGACCGAGATTCGAACCTCGACTTCCCCGTCCTCGTTGGCCTATCTCAACACGACTGGCGCGTTAACTAACTACGCCACCTAGGCGGGTGATAGGCTATAGGTCTACGACCACTTATTTCAAAGATAGGATATTGTTGGGTTTTTTTTTGGTCGATTGGTTTTCAAAGAAATGCCATCTATCGAGAGTTAATTTTTTTAAATTTCACTTTTTACCTCTTCAAGTTTATTTCTTATTTTTAGGTCAATCTAATAATAAAAAATCACATTCCTCGTTAAGTCAAAAATTCTACATAACTGACATAATAATTTTTCAACAAACTATCACTTTGTGTGAATATAAATATTCTATATAAAAGTGTCTTGTATGAATCGTAGTTATATACAAGTAACAAAAATAATGTGCACTTTTGTTTTTGCTGTGTGTTTTAATTTTACTATCCTGTCAGAGAATTCATACTCAATATCCGGCCTGTGTTTTGCCAAGTGAATACTTTGTGCTCGTCATTTTGAGTGATAGTAAGGTTGTTGGCCTTCTTTACGAGTCACTCCATGAGTAGCTCTATGAGTAGTTCTATGAGTAACTTGAATAAGATAAGTCAACTACTTATCATCTTGGACAGTCATAATATATTTAGCTTAGTTACTTTTGATGAGTTGGAAGGAACATAAATGTAAGCGCTGGGATGATACAAATTAGATTACATTATTTTAGATTCCATTTATTTATTAATATATAAAAAAGAGTACCTGGGGAGGTAGTTGAACCCTGGACCAAGCACATAGCCAAAATCGAGGGGAGGGTTTGTACATTTTACAATAACTTTTTTATTTTATCGCCACGTTTTACTACCCGTTCAGGTTATACGCTTATGTATTAATTACGCTAATTGTTTTAGGGATTATGCAGGTTATATTTATAGAAAGTGTACCCGCATTTTCATGTATATTTTCCAAGCTTTTTTAGTATTTAATATAAACTTCGTTAATATCTTTTATAAAAAAAAGCATATTGATTGATTATTCACTTTAGAAAATTTGTAAACCTTGATATAATAATACTCAAAATAAATACTTTTTTTTAAAATAAAAGGAAAATTCAAATTGATTTGGTAGAACTTGAGAAATTACTGATGGAAAAATTATATATTTATGAGATTTCTGCTTTCCCTTTGCAAACTTTTTTAAAATTTGAAATTTTTTGGGCACATTTTCGGTACATAGGATTTCATTTCTTAAAAAAAAAATTAATATAAAGATGCAGCAAACAATTTATAGAACGTTCTTGTTATGTGCAGTCAAGACTATATGAGTCATAGCAATCTTTGTTAAGGTCGTTTGAACAATAATTGCTTGAGCAAACCACGAGTAACTTTCTAAAAACCTCGGAATAAATCAACCCGAACTGACGTCGAACCGTTATGGTCACACTCCAAGGATTGTTACTTGGATTATTCTTTGCCATAGTAGTGCAAGAGAGATAACTGGGGTACGAACCTGAAGCTCTAACTCTAGTGGCAGGGTACGTAGCTTTAGCAGGATTCTCATTGAAAGGAATAAAAAAAAAAAGTAATTTTTTTGCCCAAATTCGATATGATTTTACTCTAATATTAGTGTTATTTTAAAGTTATTGATGTTATATATTAGTTTTGTAGATTAGTTGTAAAATTAGTTGTAAAATGAACCGTACACTTTTTTTAAAATTATATCTGTACGACACTGAATGTTGGACCAATCTGGTCGGGTACAGAAACAGTGATTGATACTGACTAACACGAAACGACAAAGTGATAGACAACTATTTACCCGCATTTGCATGGAAGGAGAGTGGTAAACTATTTAGGAAAAAAACCCACTCTGATCTCCCCATTATCAGCAGACCAGTCTAACATTAGGGTGACACCTTGGACCAAGGGTGGGGAACCTGCAGCCAGACTTTAGGCCACACACGGCCCTTTGAGGGGTTCTGTGCGGCCTTTGCGCATACTTGGTCAATAATTATGTATTTTCATAGTTTTTAAATTTTTCATCTCAAACGGCGTGTATTTTAACTAATTAAAATAAAAAAATCGTTATAATAAACCATAATGTAAAACAAATTACACGCTCTTAATGATCTATCTAGCCATGGTTGGCGAAGTATCATATTATTAATCTGTCCCTAGAGACCAATATGAGCCCTCGGCGCAACATGCCAGCTTGACTCGGAGACATCGATTTAGTTTCGAGCCTGTGTTACTAGTGTACTAGTCCAGTATAGTAATTAAATATTTACCGTTATTTTACTAACAGTTCCGAGCAGCCACAGAAAAAAAAAATCGCTGTTTTTAAAATGTCACTTTTATTTTACTAAATTCTCTATATTTTCTGTACATGAACTCTTTTGGTAAAAACTTAAATCTAAAATCAAATACAACTTTAATTTAATAGTTCTTTTCGACGTTCTTCATTTTACTCATTCTCGATCTCCAGCCTTGAGATTAGCTATACCCTGATTTTGGTAGGAAGAACAGTATCTGGTAGCTACTAGAGCGACTAAAATAATTTTAATATATTCATACATCAAGCCACGTTATCTGCAGCGGTCACATTTGATAGATATTATCAATACCTATAAAATAACACAAATAATATAGTAAAATGTTATCAATGTTGGCTGTAAATAAATATGTTTGAATTTTCTCTAGTGTTCTTCCAAACAAAATCAGGGCATATAATTATATCCGCACCTCAAACGAGAGGAACTGGAGGTCTCCAGCCAACTGCGAAGAGGTTTGGTACCTAATATCGAAAAGGTCACACGCAAAGTGGGGTGTGTCACTAGGCAGGTTGCCTCTTTATAATCTTGTCGAAGCTTACTGTCCACGAATTGTGTGACCTGCTGATGAGGAATCAGTGAAGTGACACGTGGCCTTCCAATGTCCTAAGGTTCTCGGGTGACCTGGCGGTCTAGGGGCAAGGTGTCAGACTTCTTTGTTGGGGTCCGGGGTTCAATCCTAGGTCCCGGCACAGATTTATCTGATTGCCGAACCCTTCCTTCACCTCTGACAAGATGTGTATTAATCACAATTTTTGAATGTGTGGAATGCTAGGCCTCCACCGTGGTTCGGATCCCACGTTAAACTGTAGGTCCTCAATTTCATCTCACAATCACCCTACCATTACACATTAGCGTAAGTGCGTATAGCCCGAACGGGTAGTAAGACGCGGTGCTAATAATAATACATAAGGTTCTCCACCCCTAGCTTAGTCCATTCAGCCACTGAAGCGGGTAATCATATATTTAAATATGCTATATTTAGTGAGATATGTAAAATCTGTTACATCATAATTATCATATAAAAGTTGTCTTCTAACTTCGAAATGTTTCGAAGATGCGAAGTTTATTGCGGGTGTCGAAGCGAAGGAGATATAATGATGACCTTCGACATTTTCAAAGCTTCGCACACTCCCAGGAAATACCAACTTTTATTTTTCAGTCAAAAATAATAACATTTTAATATATTATTATTACTGTAAAATATATTGATAATATTCATCAAAAGTAGATCACATGACTTGACCTCATACATTTTCCAGCTGTCAGATAAGGCTATTCCTATGACAATTGGACTGTAGCAATACAAATCGATCTTCGTTGAAAACATGCTAGTGAAAATCCTACAAAATATATCTTTTTTTACATAATGTTTTGGTTGCGTGTAGAGAAAGTTCCACGCGGACGGAAACAGAATGTCTTTATATCCTGGAAATGCCTCCTCGTGGAACATAGGCCCTACACACACACATTAACATTACAACCCGACACGGAGCATTCTTGGCGCGAAACTCTCCATGTGCCAGTCTTGAGTCAGGAAGGTAAGGAAGGTCCAGTCGATTTATCACCCGTTCACGTTCGCAGCGTTGCCAAATGTACGATCGGAATACTAAAATAAGATTTTTAAATTATTATTATTTTTAGTTATTTAACGTGAACTTTATGAACTGACTGATTATATCAGCATACGACTTATAAAACTAACTTAAATAAAAAAACTGACATAACACTCAGCCCACCGGCCTTTAATTCATTATTGTGAAAAGGTAAAATCACATTTCATCAAAGATACTTTTTTTTTTGTTATGCTGGGAAATCGAACCCGGGACCCTTAATTAAGTAGGCAGACAAGCTATCAACTGGGCTAAGGTGTCGAATTACTAAATCCACCACCTTTACACTCTTAAGATCAATTATTGTAATTTTTCGCAAAATACGGTATTCTGGGTTCTAGTATAAAGTAACAATATAAAACATTAATTTCTTTAACACCTTGTCTTTCTACCCGTTAGGGTACTAATTATACTAATTACGCTAGTGGTTTTAGGTATTTTTGAAGGTTATATTTATTGGAAGTGTACCCACATTTGCGTGGAGGTAGAGTGGAAACCATTAAGGAAAAAACACCTTCATTGCACCCGACTGAGATTCGAACCTCGATCTCCCCGCTATCGGCAGTCTAGTCCACTACAAAAGTAGTGCGTTAGACTATGCGTCCACCGAAGCGGGTACGAAATTATCACGTGGTATGATGGATTTTGATTTCCAGACTCATGCGTTAGTATCACCTCTTGTCAACTAAGCACTTTATATATATATATATAATCATAGAAACAAAAGTCGTATCCGGCCGGGAAAAATACAATCCATTTAGGGTTCGTGTACTTGAATAGAAAGTTGGCAACCTTGCACGCTCGTTTCGGTTCCACAAAGCCAATATAGTTCTAGCGGATGCATTTTGCTTTGTCATAAAGTGAATATTTTTTTTCTTGCCAATTTTGAGGAAATTCGTTCTAAAATCACTGAAGGGAGCCAAATAAAGAAGCTGTCATCCAACCGGGGCACCCAGAAAGGGGGTTAAATGCGTCAAATTACCTCCATATACCATCCATAATTGAGTGGTTCGGGGAACAAAATTTGATAACCCTCACATATTTATTTTAAATGGGGTATTTTCACTATTTAAACGTCTATAAAATTCTGAAATATAGCTAAAATAAATAAATAAAATATTCGTCAATCTATCTATCAATCTATCTATCTAAAAAATAAAAACAACTTTTAGCTCAAGAGGTAAGCTACCAGAAATCACTGATAACTCATTTTTTTCCTAAAATGAGGGTTATCATGTTTTTGCACCGACCCCTTCTCTTTTAGAGCAGCAAATCTTGCCACAACACACGTCTATGAAATAAAATATTTATTGTTTACTGACTTTCTCTCATTTGTGTAATTAAATTAGGAATACCTAATGGGTGAAAAAAAAGGAGAGCAAAATAGCTTAGCTTCGAATTTATATCCCATCAGTCAAACGACGGGGAAGCTTGTGAACACAACCAATCATCATCTCATGTACCACTAGCATCCCTGGTCGTTTGATCTAACGCTTCAATCTCGTGTTAATCTGGAACGCCAATAATCTGGTGAGCGGGGATCAAATCCCGGTCTGGTACACTGAGAATATTTTCTCTATATGATTTTTCACTCTTCCTCCAAGTAAATATGGGTAGATTTGAGCTATAGCTCAATCTTCCTCATCTCTTTTACATTAGCTTCGTTAATTTTATGTAATCGTGTCTGGGTTATTTTATATAAATATATTAAAATTAGTATATAACAACTAAAAGTTAATATATCTCTCCAATGTTTTGCACAAATCACAGCATTTTCATTACACATCCATAGATCCTGGAGGATACAGGGGACTGGTAGGGATTGGCATCTCAGGAGGTGTTCCATAGTCTGGAGTTCGCCACATAGGCAGGCACCGTCATCCGAGTAACCCTACCTTAGATGATTGTCTTCGCATCTTACCATGTGACACCGAAGTCTGTTTAGGTTTTTACAGGTTTCTCAGTCCAGGTCTGATCCTGCAGGAAGTTTTTCTTCTGGGTTCTGTTTTTAGAATGGCGTTTTATGATAACATCTGTTCCTACTTTGCTTTTTTGATCGCAGTTATGGAGGCTACAGTAGCCCCATGGCTTCTTTGGTGCTGACTGACAGTTCACAGCTGACTTCTGACAGTCAACATTTAGGTATATACCTAAATTTTGACTGTCAAAAGTGACAGCTGCTAAACACATTTTTTTTGCAGATCATATGGTTCTGCGTAGGGATACATAATTTAGTCTGGTAGCTTTTCAAAGCCGTCAGTTGTCAGCTGTGAGCTATCAGTCAGCACCAAAGAAGCCATGGGGCTACTGTACCAGCAGGTGTATGGACTTTATAAAGTTTCGCCTTGACTTTAAGTCTAGCTAATGATGGTTTGTTTGTGTCAGTACAAGGGTTTATGTGGAGTGTTGCTCAATTTGTGGATAGATCTGCCGGTACTTATGCAACTTGTGTAGTCGTACAGTTCAAACTCGGCGGAAGAAAAATATATTTTCCCTGCCACTAAATAATTCACGCGACATCGATCCAGCCGTTGTTTTTTACCGTCTCCAACTATATACGGAGGCTCGAACCAGCGACTGTCAGCTCCCACGTGGCAAGGTCATCGAGGTGTGACGTGTTCCCGTCCTACTTTTCAGACATAATGGTCACCAAGGCTGATAGACGCTCACGAAGATGCGTGTCAGCGTCGTCTTTACCCGTCCATCACGGCTAGAGAGAGATGTTAGAAAATGTTCATATTTATTTTCGAAATTTCTTAAAATTTAAGCGGAATGAATCCCATCAAGATCCCATATTAGGTTTTATCTATCAAAAATATGTTAAAACTAGAATCATTATCAAATGAGATACAATAGTGTAGTAACAACGAATACATTTCTCGTCTCACACCCACGTATAAATGTTTGGCGGTTGAGTGCCAAAGGTTTAATGTACCCTGGTTTGTTGCATATCAGATATTTTAATACCATTTTATTGTAATCATAGCCTTCACCATTACACCCCCTAGGGCCCTCCCCCATTGTTTCATTTTTCTTTGCATGGCAGCGTTGCATCTTTAACACTTGTCAAGTGTTGTAGCACGAAGAGAGCTTTGAGGAGTTTCGGAGGAAAAAGGCTGGCGGGAGAAAGGTCTTGATGTTAGTACTCAAGAGTAAAATATTTCTACGAAAGCTAATCAGGCATGAAATACCTGCCCTACTACCTAACTTAAAAACGTTTACTCACATAGGCCTTTAGGAAGAAGTATTTCACGTACAAAGAACACATTCCATTACAGTTGAATTAAACAATAGAGCTAATACATTTTTGAAATGATAGTATTTTCATGAGAAATCTTGTGATTTTCCCGTTTGGGTACTTTGGACCGTTTTAAAAATTAATGTTAATTTCTTTTAGCTTTGACTCTGAAGATTTTGTGTAGTGTGTGCACTCAAAAGATATTTAGATTCTATCTAAGTTTCAAAATGGAACAGTAAGAGCTAATAAATATATACTGTATAGTGTGTCATTATAAATCTGACATGTTGTGTGGAAAAAAAAATCTGTGATTAACAAAATATTACAAAACCATCGGCTAAAACTAATACAAGATATACTGCAGTAGTTAAGACGATTGTAAGAGTAATTAACATTTCAGTCTCCCCTCCTTCATAATGTTGGCTACGCCATTTGTTCTACAGATCTTCATTTGACACTAGCTGGATCACCATGGGGCCAATATGTTCCGTAGACATCTGCGGATGATCGTCGGCAGTATCTGGGTCAACTGTTTAGTTGTTTTCCATGTATAGCATCCCTAGAGAAGGAATAAATTTACATTAATTTGAAAGATATTATAAAAAATATATTAAAACTTCGATAAAATTCTTATATATAACGCATAATTGCATAGGACCTAGATAGTCTTGACATACTAAATTGTAGTATACTTTTTTGACAGTGATAAAAGTCAACAAAACTATTCTCACACATTTATACTTAAAGTCATGTGATCTGTTTGGGTTACACGCAGATATATTATAAGTAGAGATAGGGTAAAATAGCATTAATTTTCAGTTTTTTTAGCATTAATTATTGGAAATTTAGCGTTTTGTGGCATAATTTAGCATTTTGTAGCAAAATATGTAAAAATGTCTTTCGTCAATGTTGTAGGGCCTATACAAAGGATTTATGATAAAAGCAACGTACTAATGGAATGTGGCGATTAGCCGGATGGGCTGTGGAAGGCACAGGTTGCAAGTAAAACCCGAGCTGAAGCACACAGACGAGTGAAACTCAATGATTTTTTAATCACTTATTTCCGTTGAAAAACATCGTTTTATAGAAATTCTCAGCATTTTATTTAAATGCACAGCATTTTCAGGGAATTCNACGTTTTTCGCGTTAATTCGCAAAATAAAAATCGCTTTAAACACTTTCAAATGCCATGAAACGCAAAGAAAACTTATAAACACCCTATTTTCGACTCTTTTTTTTTCTTTTCGCGTTTTTCGCAAATCGAATTTACCCTATCTCTAGTTATAAGCCCACTGAAATGGGTTATATGATCAATAATTATATGCAAAATTGTATGTCACTTTCATGACTGTTTAGAAAGTGCACGTTAACTACCCCAATAAAAACAAAACACTCGACGCACGCGTCGTGCTATGCGGACAAGCACTGTAGGAGGGGTCAAGCTAAGGTGTGGCCGAATATAACGCTCCGTGACATTGTTGACGAGTTGACCTTGGCTTGACCTTCAAGCTTGACAGTGTGACATGCAGAGCGCCCTCGTGGTTCGAACCTTGGCATCAATAATACATTCGATTCGTTCCTGGCTGGCCTGAAGATTAGCGGCAACTGTTGCGACTTCCCATGATTCCCTGTAAGGATCGATAGGTACAAACAGCTCGTCGATCGATAGTAATCAGCTAACCACACCTTTTTTTTTTTTACTGTCACCGTGTCTCATTACCCGTTCGGGGACTAATTACACTAATGTTTTAGGGATGAGGAAGGTTTTATTTAGAGGAAGTGTACCTCATTTGCGTGGGGAGAGAGTGGGAAACCATATAGGGAAAAACCACCCTCACTACACCCGACTGGGATTCAAACCCCAATCTCTCCATCATTGACAATCTATTATATTGTGAGAGTGACACCTTAGACAATGCAACCACCGAACCAGTTTAATAACTCTATTAACAAGCCGCTACTCGCTCCGGTGACCGCATTGTCTAACGCACCACTCTTGTAGTAGGCTAGATAGTTTTTCCAAACTGGGTTTCCACTCCCTCTCCATGCAAATGCGGGTACACTTCCTATAAATATAGCCCTCCTTATCCTTAAAACCATTAGAGTAATTAGTACATAAGCGTATAATCCGAAATGATACTAAGACGTGGTGTTAAAGAGAAAATAATAGTAAAAAACAAGCCACTTCCCAACAGCATTTTTTAAAAAATTACCCGCCTCGATGGCGTAGTTGGCTAACGCGCTAGTCGTGTTGAGCTCGGCCGCCGAGGACGGGGAGATCGAGGTTCGAATCTCGGTCGGGTGAACTGGGGGTGGTTTTTCCTTAATGGTTTTCCACTCTCCCTCCACGCAAATGCGGGTTCACTTCCTCTAAATTCAACCCTCCCAATTCCTAACCCGTTAGTGTAATTAGTACTTAGGCGTATAACCCGAACGGGTAGTAAGACGCGGTGCTAAATATTATATAATATATTTTAAAAATTGGGGATATTTAACGTAATCTATAACTTTGGAAACGCGAACAAAAGTGTCAGACTTGCCTTGTGTAGTTTTCCGGTGAAGGGGAGGTCAGGAGCTCGAATACCGCCCTGAGTGAACTGAGGTGTTTTTTATTTGATGGTTTCTCATTTGTTCTTTAGTCAAATGTTGGTAGATTTCCTCTAGATTTTACATTCCCTAGCCCTCCCATTAGTGTATGTCTCGACGTTATCGCCCCTTCGCAAGCTCTTGATAGCTAACTTCTCTCTTTCCTAAGGGTATAAACATATAGAGTCATATATCTACTTCTTCTTCTAAGTCAACATGCCGGAGGTTGGTTTGATGTGATTTTCATCAATCCGGTTCTTGGCACGCACTGGTTAGTGCTGCCTGCACCATCTGGCAGGAATACCATGAACTAGAGGAGTAAAGGAAGTGTGGTGGTTCCCCGTTACCTTCCACACTGAATTTCTATGAACGAGCGCTAAGGGGTCTACCAATTTTTACGGGGAAGATATTTTCACATACTTTCCAGGGTTCTTTTACGTGCCATAATCGGCATGGGATAAAACGGCTTTATTCCCCTTCCGAAGGAAGTTGTGCTACGTATTTTTATCGTTTGAGAAAAATCCGTCGGCTCCGACTGGGTTTGAACCCACGAACATCGGGTCCTGAGGCGAGCACTTTACCCCAAGACAGCCGTGGTCGACATAGGACACACTTTTAGAAAGCCTGATAGTTTTTTTTTCCGCAGTGGCGTGTCGTGGATTGTTGCCTGGGCAGGCAGAGTTTGTTAAAACTGTACCCGTAACATGTTCTCTCTTTACCCGGTACCCATTTGAGCAATCACACGTAGGCTCTGCTCTAGATACCTTGCATGGGAATGTGTTTCCATTGTTACCTGACCAATGAGTGTTCTATTGAGTGATGAGAACAATTCACGGGTACAGTTTCGACTAGATCCTGATTTTGGTTGGACGCCTGTTCTAGAAGGTCTTAATTCGTTGGAGAGTTTTAGTGTATAGTAGTATAAAGGTAAAATAAAATGCCTTCTAGAATGTTAGTAGGAAGTCCCTTTTTAAAGATCTTTTATCCTACTAAAATACTACTATACACTAGGATAGTGGTAACAAATAAGGCCTTCTTAGAATGGGCCTCCTACCAAAATCAGGGTATAGATCTGCTTACTTTGGCAACACTCCACGACACGACACGATACTGTTTCTTCATAATGTGTTGTCCATTCCTCAACTTGGGTTAATTTTGATCACGTTTCTTAAAAAATTATTTCCTAATTTCACTGATAAATCAAGTCAAGGTTTCCAATTCTCGCAACAATCAAAATATTTTATCATCAGATTCACCAGCTTCTGGTGAAATTGGGGATTCTCCAAAGGGATTGACGGCCAGGAGTCTGGGTGTTGTCAGTTATAGAAGAGTCAAGCTAGTTTTTAAGTTGTGTGCTTGATTTAATCAGTTGATTTAGAAAGTGCACGTTAAGCATATCTATAACTAAAAACAAAACTACACTTGTAGAATGGAGAGAAGGTTTTTACTTATAGCGGCTACCTGGCCTCTCTTCAGGCGAATGCTGATACATCTGTTCTAGGCCCTCCTATCCTCTCTTACTGTTGTTTAGGCTTTCTTTTAGAGGTCATATCAAGGATAATTTATCTGGATATTAGTTACAGGACTACGCTCGAGCCCGAACTAATCTAAAAGCGGTCACTTGTCAAACAGCGAGATTAGTGTCATTTAATAGCTAGATTTTTTTAATTTTTTTTTTAGAATACGATAAAACGGTTTCACTAATCACAATACCACTGTTTAAAAAAATAGAATACAGAAATTCGCACTTTGATGTGTTTCCTAGTTTGATTCTAATTATCCCCGTTAATCGGCTGTGAGATGGACTTTCAAGTCACGGACAGACAGCACTAGCAATATAGTGCACTAATAAAAATAATAATAATAATAATAACCCGCTTCGGTGGCAGCATGGTCTAACCGCTAACGCATTACTCTAACAGTGTACTAGACTGCCGATGACGGGAAGAACAAGGTTTGAATCTCGGTCGGGTGTGCTGAGGGTGGTTTTTCAAATTGGTTTTCCGCTCTCACTCCACCCAAATGCGGGTACACTCCCTATAAATATAGCCTTCCTCGTCCATAAAAACCATAAACGTGATTAGTACTTAAGTGTATAACCCAAACGGGTAGTAAGACACGGTGCTAAAATAATAATAATAATGTCTACAATTTTTCTCCATAACTTCTTTTTTTAAACGCATTATTTGAACACATTTTGAAAAAAAAAAAAACTCACTCGATAGCGGCTTGAGACCTGATTGTAGATTATTCAAACTTGTTGTTCTTCTTGATTCACATCTAAGTCCTTCAACGAGATTCGTATGAAGGTCTTCCAGAAATGGGAAACTTTATTTTCATTACTTTTGGTGGTTTCACGACACGGTGCTTAAGATAGGCAGTTCTCCATTTATAATTGGTTATGAACCGCTTCAGTTACCGGACCATCTAAGGTGTCACTTTTGTGTTAGACTGCTCATAACAGGAAGCTCGGGGTTAGAATCCCGGTCGGTGGTTTTTACTAAATTGTTTCCCACTCTCCTTCCATGCAAATACAGGTAGATTACCCCTAAAATGCTTCCTTCCGTATCCCTACTCCACTAAATAATTATTTATGAGTATAACCTTAACAAGTAATAAGACGTGGTGGAGGGGAAAAAAAAAGGTTGTGGGGTGAGTATTTTTTGGTGGCAAGTTGAAATAAAAATTATTACTTAGGTAAATTCCAGGGCCATACTTGTAAGTTGGAAAACAATCCATGTTTTTTTATTCAGTCGAATTAATCATTGGAATGTCTGGTAAATAAACTCTCATCACTTTCTCTAAGACACCTTCTCATCTTCCCTTTCTAATTAGTTTCACGTATGGTAGAGAAGTAGGACCGATGTTAACTGAATGACCGACACAAACACAGCGCAACGCGGTAAAAGCTAAAATAATGACCACTCGTTTTCACGGTTCGGTGACCAGCTAGGCCAATTAATAATCAAAGGACAATAAATCTACGTTCGTTTTCAAGAGGAGCCTAACCGAATAGGATTTTGACAGGAAGAAACTTTTAGAAAACACAAACTTAATTTTTTGTTGTTGCGGTCAATGTTGATTACATTTTACTTTATTATCAATACTATTTTATAGGTATTTTTTAAAAATAACTGCGTCTTACTACCGGTTCAGGCTATACGCATATATAATAATTACTCTAGTGGGGTAAGGATGAGGAAGGAAGAATTTTAGAGATAATCTACCCGAATTTGAATAGAAGAAAAGTGGGAAACTGTTTTAAAAAAACCACCCTAAATAGACACGACCGGGATTCGAATGCCGATCTCCCTGTCATAATCAGGCCAGTCAAACACGAGTGACGCCTTAAACCATTCAGCCACTGAAGTAGATCACTAATCTTAGTTTCACTATTTTCTGATGAAGATTCAAAAAATACTACACATTACGATGCAATGTCTGACTTCAGATGTTTTATCTATTTAAAATACGATTTACTGGGGATTCAAAGGTTCACCGATAAACAAGCGCAGAACAGAAACTTAATCACATGACAAGCTCTAAACTAATCACGAGATTCCAGCTTAGTCCGCTCTACTCAAGAACTTCTGCTTGGGATACCCACTCAAATCTATAATCCAACCAACTCAAATCAGTGTGCGTGCGCTGTTGAGATAGATACAAGCAGACATCTTCGTTTACTGTTTTAAGGAATGGAATAGCCCGTTCACTCTAAAGCGTGTTTATCGATGTATTGGGTTGTGTCACGTCACATCTCTATACTATGAAAACATTCACTGTGACAATAATCTATAACGTATATAGATCCACTAAACAATAAAATAGATTGATTACTAATACAACTATTATTTAAAATTGCTTCAACTTCTCAATTGATCACTATTATAATACAATAAAAGTATTAATAATATTTTACACCATTTTATTCTCTCTCTCTCTCTCTCTCTCTCTCTATATATATATATATATATATATATAAGGAAAGGGAGGGAATTTATTAAATGATTTTAAGGATCCATTAAGAATGTATTAAATAAATTATATATATATATATATATATATATATAGAGAGAGAGAGAGAGAGAGAGAGAGAGAGAGAGAGAGAGAGAGAGAGAGAGAGAGAGAGAAAGAGAGAGAGAATAAAATGGGGTAACTTGTTATTTATGTTTTCAATTTGCGTTGAAAAGCATTTTGGGTGAACATATCAATGTCACCATACCGGTACATTTTTGCTAGCACGTGAATGACAGCGCCACTCGGAACAGACTCTGCGCTATATTTTCGTGTAAACGTGTGCATCAAGGTTTATCTGTGGGTTGAGTTGAGACGGACTGTGCCTCTTGCTATAGCAATTCTCGTTCACCCTCCCAGTTTATGTCTACCTGTCTGTCTACCTAGGCGGGGCAGTAAATGAGTCACAGGTGACGAAATACCGTCTGACATTATACGGGGTTCCTATCCTACTAGTCATTCAGCTATGTCGAAACCAGTCATTTGAAATATTAACAGCTACCAGAACCACTGGAAGGGTTGGGTGAGGGTATAATGAGTAATTTTTGAAAAGTGGCTTTCCCGTATAAGCGGGGTGTGTGGAAATAAAGCCACAGGGATAATTTAAATTTTGTAACTTATAACTAGAGCCCCGGGAAAACGGTTTTATTTTTAGTTAAATTTTGTTTTTTAAATCTCACTTTTCGGTGTTGTTTCGTGTTTATTCAAAATTACATGTTATCTGAGTGTTTAAGGTTCATTTACATATTGAGACAATGTATACAAAATTAAAATTTATTATTGAAACATTATATTATGTTTTCTTTAAAATTCTTTGTCAAGCTTGTCTGCATATTTCACAATTTTGTAGCCTAAAGTTAGCTTACCCTACAACCAAATACTAATCAAATTACAGCATGGTCAAAATTTCTGCTTAATTTCTTCTTAATTTCGTGCTTATTTAAAGTTTTTGTTGTTTTAAAAGCGGTGTTATTTCGTTTTATAGGAGGATTTCGTGTAACAAGAAGATTTCGTTTCATTTCGCTTTTCAAAAACCTTGTAAATCATATCTAAAAACTATCAAAGGAAAAAGTACTTGATTCCATCTTTGTACGCCACTTTTCTCTTTATCGAGTCTCACCATTTTTACGGGGCTCTACTTATAACGCATCCTTCACCTTCTCAGTACTCCCAGTTAGATTCGAATCCTGACCCTCCTGTAAACAGAGGCATAGTACAATGAGATTCTAACGTGTTTTCTTTAAAACACCTTATAAACAAATCATAACTTGACCTACAAGATAACTTAAACTAGATAGAGCACTTAAACAAACGTTCAACACTAACACAAAATACTTTATTGCGTGGGTAGTGGGAAAACTCAATAGAAAAATTGGGTACCACACCGGATTTAAACTAGGGTCTTCTAAAGTGTCTGGAAAATGTAAGAATTTGAACCTTTGGTTCAACTCACTAACCACACTACCACTAGGGTGTGGCGAAATACTCGCTGTCCGGACATTTGAGATCACAATGGGTTTGAACATTTTTTTTCTTTATTTTTTTCCTCCACCGCGACTCACGTGACCCGTTTGGGACATACGCACATAAATTAAATACGCTAATGTTGTATGGCTGGAGATAGGAGGACTTAGGCGAAATGTACTAATATTTGCATGGAGGGAGAGAGGGAAATCATTTAGGGAAAACTACCTTAAGTACACCCAATCGGGATTTGAACCATGACCCCCTATTTTTCGGCAATCTAGCCTATTACAAGAGTCACGCCTTAGACCATTCGATCACCGAAGAGGGTTGTTTGAATATAAATGCTTACTGAAATTTTACTCTTAAGGCACTGTTAGAAGATTTAAAATATTCAACATTCTTAGCTCAAACCGGGAGGACCGGGATCTGACTTGGTTTGCAATTCCGATCAGGTGCATCGACCAATATACAAATTGATAATCTCTTTGGTACCCACCATCTATTTTTATTCAGAGTTTAATTTAACTCCGCCTTGTAATATTTGATCATTTATGTTATAAATATTACTAAATAAAATAGACGCCTTTTTGCTCTCTCTCGACAACTTGGATGGAAAGTATTATGATCGTCAAAAAATTCGAACTCGAGATTTTGATAAATAACGACGTTTCATGACCTCTGAAACAAACAAAAAAAAAGTTGTTTTCGTAATGTCTGTCCATCCTTCCGTCTGTACCTCGGGATAGAGCCGAAACTATTTTACTGATTGGGCTAAGACTTGGTTTCTGGGATTTTCATAAGGTCCTGCACCCCCGAGTTATTTTTAATTAGATATCCAAAACTATTATTTAAGGGTAGCTTACTGAGAACAAAAAGAGAAAAAAATTATTCACTTTTAATTAAATTTTAAATCTAGACACTATTTATTATTATTATAAACAAGGTGGTAGTTCTAATTTTCTTATGAAAATGACATTGAGGGTACTTTGCATAGGGGAATTTTTCCAATTTTCGTCATTTCTCCGAAACTATTTGAGATACATATTAAACTTATTGTAAAATTGTAGTACTATTAAAGATACAAATCTTTTATTTGATTTTTTTTTTATAAAATCGATAGTTTATGAGCTATAATCAAAAATATACTTTTTAATTCAGGTATTTGAAAATGAATTTGATTCTTATGCTCTTTGGTGGACAAAAATGTTTCTCTTTTCTCAATTTTTCTGCAACAGTGTTCCTAGTTACTAATGCGATAGGGTAAGCAAGTAACAGTGAATATTATTTCATTTACGATCTTTGGTGTAGTGTCTATTCAACAATGTACAGTAGCCCCATGACTTCTTTGGTGCTGACTGACAGCTCACAGCTGACAACTGACGGCTTTGAAAATTTACCAGACTAAATTATGTATCCCTACGCCGAACCATATGATCTGCAAAAACATGTGTTTAGCAGTTGTCACTTTTGACAGTCAAAATTTAGGTATACCTCAGTTTTAGCTTCTGTGGTGCTGACTGACAGCTCACAGCTGACTTCTGACGGCTTTGAAAAGCTACCAGACCAAATTATGAATCCCTACGCCGAACCATATGATCTGCAAAAAACATGTCTTTAGCAGTTGTCACTTCTGACAGTCAAAATTTAGGTATATACCTAAATGTTGACCGTCAGAAGTCAGCTGTGAACTGTCAGTCAGTACCCAAGAAGCCATGGGGCTACTGTATATACCTAAATGTTGACTGTCAGAAGTCAGCTGTGAGCTGTCAGTCAGCACCAAAGAAGTCATGGGGCTACTTTATATACCGGTACCTATTATTTCGTGTGCGTTTGCGCCGTACCATTTATTTAATCATTCATTTCAAAGCTTGTGTAGATTTGCGGGCCAGAAGAAATAAGGTCGCCGGTCGCGAATTGTACCCCACGGTTTTAAGTCATTCAGGAATAAAAAAAATATAAAAAAATTGCGAGCAACTTAGTTCGTGAATTCAAAACTCCAAACATGGTCTGCGCCTCGGAAAGTTTCTTCTATATAACCTTCTGATTTTTCGTCACAAGTAAAAAAAAAAAAGGCAACAAAACTTTGTATGATAAACATGTTTCCTCGGTGGAAATCCTTTCGTTTGTTCCGTTCCGTTGTGCGCGTCCAGTGGGTGTAAACAAAAGCCAGAGGAATAGCCGAGAGAGTTGTTGAAGACGAGAGACGCCTTGTTTCACTAGGTCAGTAGGACTAGGATATAATATACTCTCTTCTATCTCTCTCTCTCTCTTACCGGCCGGAAAAACACGCGCAGCCGACATTCGCAAGAAGAGAGACAATTGAACTGCGCCTATTAACAACTCTGTTTAATAGCTACATGTTGGCGATTTGGTCACGGTTGTTAGTCATTGTGTTTATTTGTTTTGTTTCTTAATCGTGCGTTGTGTAGTGCTTCTTTGGCTTATCGTATAGAGTTGCAATCATTGATTGTTGAAGTCCTCAATTTCTTGTTGAATGGAGTTGCAATCAGCGATGGTTTAGCTCTTCAAGTTATTGTTGTGTCGGGTGGAAGTCGGCGATGGTTGAGGTTTTCAACATCGATATGTTTTTGTTTGCTTATTCGTTTGATGCCGTAAAGGTGTTCCATAGTTTAACTTTAAAACGATCATAACAACCAATCCACCATTTGAAAAAACGGAAACAAACTCAAAAGACGGTTAGGCTGCTTGTTTTATATATTTTTAATTTTGGGATTTTTTTTTGTTTGACTTTTGTTTGGACACTAAACAAAAAGGAATGAGAAGTTTAACCTATCATATAAGTTTGATTTTAACAATTTTGTGTACCTTTCCTAACATCCATCATTTTTAAATACATCTTTTTATTTCAATTAATCAATAATGTGTATGATAAATATATTACTTTATATTATGAATGCTTGCAAGAACATTTATATTTTAATAAATTAAACTATATAACTCACTTATTAGATTACTGTATTCTAGAGACCTCTCACTTCTGATAGGGTAAATTCAGTGTTGTGTCGTGTCGTGGAGAGTTGCCAGATCAAGCAAAGCTTATTAAACTGGTACTTGTGAAATGTTCTCCCCACTGTCCTCAATTGACAAACCGTACATAGGCTCCGATCCACAAACCTTACACGAGAATGCTTTTTTTAATAGCTACTTAATGACTGTTCTACTGACTGATAAGAACAATTTCCATGTAAGGTTTGGACAAATAATAATATTAATGATGGCGTGTCTGGGCTGCATCAATCATTGGCACAGTTTGTGGACATATTAGCCAGTACTGTTGCCTAGGGGACGCCCAAATGAACTAATCGTGCATCCTAGCCGTGGAGGATCTTTCCATGTCTCGATGAGATGAGGTGGTGATGATAGTTAATATGATGGGGTGAAGCCAATTAAGATCTTAACCTAACTAAAGCCTAAATAACCAAACCCCGGTGACCATGGGAACTATTGCCCTTTCGAGAAAAATCCCCCAGTACCAAATTCAATATTTTTTTCATTTAATTGAGGTACTTACCGTGCAATTTCTTAACTGAGTGATTATATCGGCACACGACTTATAAACTAACTTAAATCTAGAACAGACACAACATCCAGACCCCGGCCGTTAACTCATCACTGTAAAAGGGGAAACCTACACCTCACCAATGGTACATTTTTCGTCTATGCCAGGAATCGAACTCCTGACCCCTAACTCACTAGAGGGACACGCTACCGACTGAGCTAAAGTGTCGGACCAGTTTGTAATATTAAAGTGCCTCGATACGAATTTTAATCAAAATCGTTAGAGCCGATTTCTAGAGAATAGCTTTTTTT
Source organism: Timema bartmani (assembly GCA_902151455.1). Classification (NCBI taxonomy): domain Eukaryota; kingdom Metazoa; phylum Arthropoda; class Insecta; order Phasmatodea; family Timematidae; genus Timema; species Timema bartmani. The sequence continues at coordinate 34,588 of CABFWB010003651.1, forward strand.
CTCTTTTCACCCTTAAATAAAGTAGGTACCCTTAATTTTAGGGTTGGATATATCATTTAAAAAATTGACCTCGGTGGTCTTGGGGTAAAGTGCTCCCCTCAAAACTTGATGTTCATGGGTTCAAACCCAACTGGGGTCGACGGATTTTTCTTGTGCGGTAATAATCCGTAGCACAATTTCAGTAAGTAAAGCCGTTGGTCTCATGTCGATTGTGGCATTTTATATAGTAACCGTGGAAGGTATGTTAAAATTCCTTTCCCAGTAAAATTGGTAGGCCCTTTCACTCTCACCCATAGAAATTATAGTGCGCTGATATAATCAGTCGGTTCAGAAAGTGCACGTCAAATACCTTGAATAAATAATCAAATAAGTAATCTAATTAAAAAAAAACCACTCCTGAGACTCTTATGAAAACCCTAGATAGCAAGTTTTATCCCGATCTGAAAAATTGTTAGCGGATATAGGCTGAGTGACGGATGCACAAACTCACGACATCGCGAAATCCCCTTTTTCTGGTTCAGGGAGTCATGCATCAAACGTCGACATAACCTACATTAAAATCTTAAATTATATTTTTTTTTGGACGCTCACAATACTACCTCTTTCCAAGGGGTCGTGAGAAAGTAAAACAAAAATGGTAGCTATACCTTTACCAGGATAACCGTTCATTCGAAATGGCGTGTAAAGGACAAGCTCCAGTGAATTTAACCGTCCACCACACCAACAACAAGCACAAGTAAGTTTAGTGAATGAGTCATCAGTCAGTCCCTTGGCTGACTCTTGAGACAGGTGTATGTATGCTCTTCCCCCCTCGCTACCTGTGAACACCGGAAGTGCTGGATAGCGCACCAGGAAGGACTTTTGGATGTGCAACGGCGGAGAGCGGGGATTATTTTAGTTCGTTACACTTTGCACGTAATTATAACGGCCGCGACAGCAGTTTACGGATGGGTTATTTGATTTTAAAACCAAAACATAGACCTCATAGAGAGAGTCCATCAAATTCCAGAGGGGGCCCTGACCCCTCCGCTCCCAAACTCCGCTTGACCCCGACCCCTTTCTACACCCTTGCCAACAGATTTTGTTCGTTTTAATTGAGAGATTCTTATCCGTCTCCGATATTAAGGTGGGGATGTGTGGAACACAAGTTAAGGGCAGTATTTTTGCAGTTTTTATAACAAAACTTTTTTTTTGGCCAAAATAAATCAAATATTGCTCCAATGGAAACATAGAATTTAATTTTTTTTTCACATGGTGACCTCTACAGTCGTTTAATATCTGTCAAGAGTCTCCTGGAAGTTAATGACAACTTTTTATCTTAATTTAAAAAGTTTATCATTTAATGCTGCTTTGCTCATGATGACAGATATTCAACCGCTGTTAATATCTCAATGTAAATACAATTAAACTCTGTTTATACTTGAAGACTATTGTATTTATTTTGTCCAAAAAATATGTTGCCATAAAAACTGCAAAAACATTGACCTTAACTCGTGTTTCCTACAAAACCACTTTTAAAATTATCGTCTCCGAAATTTGTTCAAACGAGGACAAAAACTTTAAACTGGATGAGCAAGTTCATTCACGCTTATTGCGTTATCACCTGTAAGAGAAGAAGAAAGAAATCATCAATGAAACGGAAAGGGAAGCGGTCAGCGTTGAAAGAGAAGCGTAAGCGGTAAGCTATGAGAGGGAAACTGTAAGAGGCCAGTGATGTAAGAGAATTGGTAAAAGGTCAACAATTAAAGGGAAATTGTAAAAGGTCATCGATGAAAAATATATTGTAAGAAATCACTGATCAAAGGGAAGTTTAAGAGATCATCGATGAAAGAGAAGGGTTATACATCAGCAATGAAAGAATAGTATAAAAGGTCAGCGATGAAAGGGAGATGGTAAAAGGTCATCGATGAAAGGGAGGTGTTTAAGTTTGATGTTGCAATGGAAGAAGTATAAATGTTTAGCGATTAAAGGGAACGATAATAAATCAAACTTACCATCAGTTTTCTTATCATGATCACTAAGTTCTAAACAATACTTCAACGAATAGCATGTATAAGCAGATAGTAAAAAAAAAAAGTATGGCGTAGTCATTTTCTATATTATTTTATATTAATCTTAGAGCTGTCAAAAGCTTACACCAACTCTCAAAAGCGATAGGTACAGGATTATATGTATTTGCTTAAGAGAACATAAATGTGGACCTAGAATTATTTATTCAAATTGTACAATTATTTTGCTAAGTTAAACAAATGTTTCCTCGTCTTAACTCATCTTACCATAGGCCTACCTACTTGTAAGGTGTGATTGAAGAAGACGATCAAGACATTTTAATTTTGCTAATAAAATGGTGTTTAGGTGAACGCTAGTTTCGGAAAAATGAAATTTAATCATACAAGATTTGGGATTGTCACTTTTATGCTATGTATGCTAAAACAACATTATAGCACTTTTAAGATTCTACAATAACTTTAGTTGTTCATGAAATATAAGTAGGGTAAATAACTTTTGCTTTAATTATAATGTAATTTTGTTTGCGATTGAATGGCAGATTTTAATGGTTGCTTTCGAGTCTTTATGAAAATAGAGAAGCATCTAGCACTAAAACGTTAACTTGCGATTATTTTTATACATCGTTAAAATTGATGACTTCCCTTGCATCAGGTTTCAGTAGCTGCAATCGAACAAACCGTCAGTATTTGAGTCATTAATTTTAATTAGAATAGCGTGACGTGATAAACGAACACATAATATCAATATAGCTTCTTCCTTACGAACTCCATTTGTTTTTCACTTGTGGGTGGGGATTTTAAGCGGAGTGGAAAGAAACGCGATCTAAGGTCAATATTAAAAAAAAATAACAAACCACTTTGGTCAAAATAATTAAAAGATATCGTCAATAGATACGGATATTTTAATTTTCTAATTATAGTAAATTAAATAGCTCTTGGATATTTTTCATGAGCATAATGACAGTTGAATATAATTTTTTTTTCTTTCACCTCGTCTTAGAAGCAACCTGTTTAAGTGGCCGAATTGTCTATGGCGTCACTCTCGTGTTAATCTGGCCTGCTGATGACGGGGAGATCAGGGTTCGAATCCCTGTTGGGTCTACTGAGGAAGGTTTTTCTTAAAGAGTTACCCACTCTCCTTTCACGTAAATGCGGGTAGATTACCTCTAAAATACTTCCTTCCTCATTCCTACCTCTCTAGAGTTGATCATATGTGCATATAGCCGTAACAGGTATTAAGACGTGATTTTTTAAAAAAAGAAGCAAAAAGTCCTATTTTACATCCACGATTCTCGTGAAAAATATTCAAGTACCGCTTAAATCATTATGTGTAGAAAATTAAACTAAACTGAACAGATATTAAGACGCTTTGATATCTACACTTACCTCTGTCATAGCTGTCTCCGGCTACGTGAGGTAATTTTAGAATATTCCTTAGTTATTATTCATACTATAAATTAGTATCAATAATTAGGATTGCCAATTTTTTTTTCTAATATGAATAAAGGACATTTGCCAAAGGCACAACCGGAACATGTGATGTTTACCGTTTGTTTTCTACTTGTAAAATTTAATTGTCGCTTTAGAATGTATTTTTTCAGATAAACATTTTTTAACATTATATTTTTATTTTACGTGAAGCAAAGTTGCTTGTTTAGCAATTCCACCATGTTATGGAACCATCAATGTTTTTCATTTGCGCTGCACACGATATAACTACGTAATAGGCCGTGTTGTTCGAAGGCGCGACCATCAGACCACGAGATCTTAGAGAGGTAAATTAAACTTGTTGAACCAAAATAACTCCGCTATAATTCCTGCGATTTTGTTGATTCAAATCCTTCCAAGCGAGCTGACATCTTCATTTGGACTGGTTCTTGTTCGGGAAAAATGTTTCTACTCTGAATAATGTTAGTAACGGATTTGTAAGAAAAATATAAAATAGAGGCGGCTTTTAACGGAATATAATGCGATCAAATTTTTTACAACTGTTCATACGGTTCACTTGTTAATATTTTTACTTGATTGGCATCCATTTTTTGTAATCACATACAAACGTTTAAACAAATGGGATGAAAAGTAGCAGGTACAGAATTTGGATGACCTAAAATTGTAAAAAAAAAGAACAATATAATAAGTGACATTAAAAATTCTAGAAAATAGTTTTAAATACACACATACAAAAAAAGCTAGAAATGTAAACGTAAGCTCGGAAAGAATACACCTGAATATATCAAATAAGCCTTTTACAAATTTAAACTAAAATATATCTGTATGCAATGAAAAACCTTTATCAACTAAACTCCTGCATCTCGCTAAACATGAACACTGATTTGTAAATACCTGCTTCAAAAGCAATAGCTTCCCCCTCCCACATAAAGCTGTCTGGTTTAGTTTCACTGCTTCCTACCTCTAAAGTAAAGAGTTGAATTATTTTAAGGCGATTGGCCCTTTTCATTTGGCATGGAAATGCAGAGCCATGGGAACAAACAGATATCTTCAAGAATTTTTATTGTTTTGCAATTTTCTTTTCGGAAACGATTTGTTCAAGAATAGAAGCATGTTTATTATTTTATACTTTTTATATACACACCTCCTCTATCATTTTAACAGTGATCAAATATCGATAAAAGTGACATTTTAAATAGAAAACTGCCGGCTGCATAAAAAAATAAAATAAACTGTAACACCTAGTAAACATTGATACATTATCCTAGAAAAGGTGTTAAAAATATTACTATAAAAAATTCACTCTTTCTCGAGAAAACTGTTATTTCCAAACTTATGATTTTTCCGCGCCATCTTAATTTTTTTCTAGCGCCATCTTCGTTTTCCGTGATCCATCTGTTCTTGTTGGCGCGGAAGGATACTTGGGTCAGTTGTGAAACCACGCCACGCCTTTCGCACTCGACAGGGCCAAGGGCCTTAAGAGCACATTATCTTGTCTGGCTGGCAACTGTGTGGTGATGACAATTCGTGTGTTTGAGTAGTCATGAATTTATAAAACATTGATATTAATAGACATAAATGCCTAAAAATGACTAAAAAAAGATTTAAAGCTTGGAAATATGATCTACTAGTCCAGAATAATTAATTAATTAATTATTATTAATTTATAATTAATTTTCGCAGTTAGGAGATCATTATCAGAGTTTATTTGCACATGAACATGGTTGGTGATGTACAAAAAAAAAGTCATCAAAATCCAGGTTCTGGTAACAAACAACAACCCATTTTATTTTTATCAAAGGTTGTGTCAACTAATTTATAAGATAAAGATGAATGTACAACTCTGCTAAGGACAGTGCCATGCACCTGGGAAACCGGGAAAGCACAGTGATTTTTTGCTGTCTGAAAAAAAAAAAACCTCAGGAAAATAAAAGCAATCTTGCAAAATCCAGTAAAACATACTGTTATATTAATTGTTAATTTGAGACATTTAACTGAAAACATAAAATAATGTCTTTGTAACGATGAAAAAGTGAACTGAAGAATCAAGCACGGTGATTCAAACATGTCTCATACTCTCATTGCCCTTTTTAACAAGGGTTGTGAAGTAACAGAAGACGTATTTCCCTATCAATCTTAAATCATCCTGTTTTAAACATAATCTCATTCTAAGTCAGTTAAATGAAATATGATTTTTTTAGCACCGCGTGTTACTACCCGTTCGAGTTGTATGCTTATGTACTATTTATGCTAGTGGTTCTAGGGACTATGAAGGCTATATTTAGAGGAAGTAAAGCCGCATTTGCGTGGAGGGAGAGTGAAAAACAATTTTGGAAAAATCACCCTCTCATTACACCAGACAGAAATTCAAAGAACTCCTTTTGGAAAACTTGGAATTTGGTAATAATAAAAAAAATAGTGGTGGCCCTGCCTAAGGCATTTCATCTGAGCGGTAAGACCTTCCTGTTGGAAGGAGAGGTAGACTTGACCTTTTGCGAACCGACGCCATCCAGGTGAGGAAGGACACACCCATGCGAGATGTGTTCCCGTTAGGCCAGGAACTGGTTCACTGCGGCCGAGAGATGGCCGACCGAGAAATAACTTTCTTCTTCAGGAGGAAGATGATGATGAACCAACTAACTACCTAGAACCGCGGCGGTCATCGACCTTCATGTTACTCCCAAAGGTCAGGAAGAGGGTGGCGGGGCGGGGGGATGGGGGGGG
>CABFWB010003651.1:42206-71222 GCA_902151455.1 Timema bartmani
AAACGAACATCGTAGCTTCTCCGAGTCAAAAGTTATACTAATTTAAAATCTCGATACGCAGCAAAATAACCTCAAAATGGCGGCGCTTCCCCCTCCACCGCGCGCGATGCGTCACTGTTCTCGCTTATCGTAATGATTCTTTGATCCTTTAGCTATCCAGTGGTATAATTTAATTTTGGATGTAGAGGAAAGATTCGAAACTACAACACCAAACTGTATCCCCCGATTTTGTTATCATTAGGTTTTTTGGATTGCCCCCGTATGGTAGCAAATTTAAAGACGTATTCACGTAAAAAAAAATACCATTGGACTAGACTGCCGATGATGGGGAGATTATGGTTCGAATTCTGGTCGAGTGTATTGAGGATGGGTTTTAATTAAATGGTTTTCCGGTTTCCCTGCACGCAAATGCGAGTCAACTTCCTCTAAATTCAACCTTCATCCTTAACGCATTAGCTTTATTAGTACATATAGTCTGGTCGGGCTTGTTTTAGGATAACACTCATAGTTTCATTACAAAATATTTTAATTTTATAAATTGATTTGAATCTCATCATGAGGCTTCTAATTAAACATGTTTTTCAAGTTTATTTATAATGAAACATTATTACAACTCTTACATTAATGTGTAGGATTTCCCCATAATACAAATAATTCCCAGAAATAATAAATTGTGAAGTCTTAGCATCCCGCATTTAAATACACAGCACGGATAGCGGGACAAAGTACAGTTCAATTTTCATAAAAAGGCCCTTATCAGGCAGCCAAAAAAGTTTTATTATAGCACTGTGTCTTACTAACTGTTCATGCACAAATTACTCTAATGTGTAAGAAATGAGAAAGGTTACAAACTAGATGACGTGTACCCGCGTTTGCGTGGAATAAGATTGAAAAACTATTTTTTGAGAAAACACCCTCAATAAACCCGACCGGGATTTGAACCCCGATCTCCCTGTCATCGGCAGTATAGTTTATTGCGAGATTTATTGATGCCTTAGACCAGTGGCTCGCAAACTTTTTGAATGGCGTACCACCCCGAAAATTTCCATAATTTGGAGTACCATCGAGATAAAGCTGCCTTGGGATATATCACAGACTACGTGGCTGCCCAGACTGTCTGAGCATGAATAAATGTGACCCCCTCACACCCCAAAACCACTGTTTGGATCTCTTCTAATTTTGGTTGGACTTGGTCGTAATATATTTATAAGAATTGATGAAGAATTTTCTTTTTACAACTTTAATTTGCCTGTTTTGTTTGGCTACTCACGCCGTGCCACCGGGAATAACTGTACGTACAACAGTTTGGGAATCACTGCCTTAGACTATATGGCCACCGAAGCGGGTAGCTGGAAAATTTACTAGATTTACATCAAGTTATGTGATCTGCATAAAATAACATTTGTGAAATAAGAAACATGTTATAATGATTTTTAAAAATTATGTATTATTATTTTCTAAGATAACCCTTTCAATTTAAAAAAAAAATGGACTACACAATCCAATTTAGAGAGGAAGAACCTTTATTGGCAGTTATAAAAGTTAGCAAAATAAGTTTTATATATTCAAACGTCAACTCCTGTACTATGCACCTTTCACGTTTGATAAACAATATCAATTTTTATTGCCTAAAATTAAGCAAAATTGTTATCAATGTTGTCAGCCAGAAATATATATAATTTTTTTTTCTCAAAAAAAGGTCTTACTTCCAGAATCCACAGCGAATGTTCACAGAGCGAGACAATGTTTGATTCCGAAATTTCAACTCTCCGATTAGTACAGCGGAACGTGTAGTATTTGTCCTTCATCTATCACGATGGTTTCCATGACACCATTGTTTGAGGCAAGAGAACGTGACTATAGAACAACACAACTCCCTCCACCACTCATAGTCGTATAATAGAGTGGATGGAATGTAAGCTATATTCGAGAGACGTACAGTTAGATGCCAGAGCGAGAATACCAACTGTAATCAAACCGTCGAAATACCTAATTTAATATAAACTCTGGGAATTTACTAAGGAAATATAACTGTATTTTTTTTTACCCATGCCTTACAACTCGTCAGAGATATCAACATTTTGTTTTATCGTTTGAGGCATTCAAAGTGTACTTTACGAACGGACTGATTATATCAGCACATGACCAATAAATTTATAACAGGCACAACATCCAGTCCCCAGCCGTTAAGGTGTGGATGTAGAGAACGCTAGAAAAAGCCATTGTTTGTATTAAAACTTTTTTTGGCCAAAACAAATAAAATATTGCTCCAGTAGAAACATAAGAGTTTAATTTTCTTCACATGGTGGTATCAACAGTCCTTGATTAAATGTCATGAACATAACGGCATTAGATGACAAACTTTTTAAATTAAAAGAAAAAGTTGTCATAAAATTCAGAGACAGCCTTGATAGATATACAAGAAATTTTGAGCTCACTGTGTGTAGAAAATAAAACTCTATTTCTACTGGAGAATTATATGATCTATTTTGACCAAAAGTGTTTTGCTATGAATTCTAAAAAATAAGTAAAAAAAAGACAGTTTCTCGAGTCCTCTACATCCCCACCTAAATTCATCACTGTAAAAGGGGAAACCCACATTTCATCTGTGAAACAATTTTTGGCCATGCCGAGAATTGAACCAGGGACTCTTAGAACTTACATATCTATACCCAAAGTAGTTTTATTGCACATAACATTTATCTACAGGATTACAAAGGCTATATCTTAACTTACAGGAGTTTTACTTATCCTCTCATTCATAAATAAAACAATAATAATCGGTGACACTTTGATAGCTCGAGACTCCAAGTAGGCTCGCGACCCCAGGGTTGCACACCAATGGTGTCCACATTGTTTTCGCATTTCTGATCAAATATCCCACCAAACAACAAACAAGAGAGCCGTATTGATGGACAAGTGGACTAAATGGTCAGGCTAATCTAGTATGGTTTACCGGTGATGGTGGTGTGGGAGAGAGAGGGTCGAGGTTAGAATCCCGGCCAGGTTTTCCCCCCTCTAAATTAGGGGTCCCCAAACTTTTTGAAACAACACCGCCCTTCACATATAAGATTTTCCGTGCGACGCCCCTGTAATCAATATTAAATAAAAATTGCTTGACCTTGGCTCAGTCCATTTTCAGACTGTAGGGGAGAAAGTTGCGCACGACGTCACGCCAATTTTCCAAGGAGCATTAGAATCCGGAACTCATACGAGGGGAGTGCTTTCACAAGAAAAAAATATGTGTTTTCTTGTATGATTTATTCCATTCTTTAAAATATGTTCGAGTAGGTACACGTAATGTTACATATCACTATTTGTTATATGTTTTAGTTTTTCCTTATAGCCGCGACGCCCCGGACAAAAATCGATGACGCCCCAGGGCGTCGCGACGCACAGTTTGGGAACCCTTGCTCTAAATGGTTTCTCAAATCGTCTTCCCCAAAAATTTGGATGTGTTTTCCCTCCGAATTCTACCTTGCTCATTCCTACTATATTAGTGTAGTTACAATACGTTTTGTCCAAACGGGTAAAAAATATGGAAAAAAAATTGACCAAAAATGAAAAAAAGAAACCATGCCAATATTAGTGTAATAATATTGTTTGGCCAGCATGAGCTGCGTATAAGCCACTGGTTTCTAGACTATATAGTGTGAGAAAATTTTCAGTGGGTCACGAAAAGTTTTTCAAAGAGAAAAAAAACGAGAAAAAACGAGAGAAAAAAAGGTCGCTTGATATACAGACACTTAAAAAATAGGACTAGAAAATAATTGAATTAAAAAATGCCTCCCCTTCCATTCATGTTTATTAAAGCTAGATGGGTTGTGAAAGTTTGTGGCTCTAAATATTGGTAAGATTCAAATAGCCAAAGCTATTATTTATGCTTTTAGTGAGTATCACACCATCTAGATATCATATTCTGAAAATTTAAAAAGACACCTAGAGACGGGAATCGAACCCGGGACCTTTGGTTTAGTATGTCAATGCTCTGACCACTGAGCTATCCAGGAATCGTCCCATGTCAAGGGTCATTCTTCATATTTCAACGCACGTCCATCATAGACTCTGCCTTAAAATATGAGTGAAGAATGACCCTGGGCACGGGACGATTCCTGGATAGCTCAGTGGTCAGAGCATTGGCGTACTAAGCCAAAGGTCCTGGGTTAGATTCCCGTGTCTAGGTGTCATTTTTCAATTTTCAGAATCTAAAAATTGGGTTGCGGTTCTAAAAAGTTTGGCAAGACAATAGATGCAGGCTCCATAAAGATGATAAGGAAGTCTTCTCTGCCATCAACTTGTTACATCTATTAGAGGTTGAGAGTGTGGCATGTGTTTTTTTTAGCACAGCATCTTACTATCCGTTCAGGTTATACGCATATGTATCATTAGCGCTAATGGTTTAGTGTATTAAGAAAGTTAAATTTAGAGGAAGTGTACCCACAATTGCGTGGAGAGAGAGTGGAAAAAGTTTTTTAAAAAACCTCAGTACACCTGACTGAGATTAGAACCTTGATCTTCCCGTCATTGGCAGTCTAGTCTATTGCGAGAATAGCGTGTTAGACCATGTGGCCACCAAAGCGGGTTGTAGCACGTATTGGACATTTCAACAACCTGAGAATATCTAAAGCTCATTCAAAGGAGAAATCTCTCTCGTATTAAAAAGCACACAGGGAAAAAACCCCAACAAATGCATGACGTGACAACATGGCCAAAATCTTGCGCCTACGGTGATGGCGGGTATGAGCTTTGACGTTAAATGTAACTACAAAATATAATCGGCAAACGGTAATAGATTTTAATTATTTGGGTCTAGGTTATGTTAGGTTAGTCCGATGTGTTGACATGTGGGGCTTAGAGACTTCAAACAATGATGCTTTTGATGCACCTTCATTGTGCGCACCTGCTTCAGTGGAAGAATGGTCTAAGGCGTCACTCTAGTGTTGGACTAGACTGAGGATGACAAGGAGATTGGATTTATAATCTGATTCGGGTTTACTGAGGTGGGTTTTCCCTAAATGGTTTTCCACTTTCTCTCCATGCAAATGTGGGTACACTTCCTATAAACTCAACGTTCCTCATCCCTAGATCATTAGCGTAATTAGTACATATGTGTATCGTCTGAACAGGTAGTAAGACGCGGTACTAAGAAAAATTATTTTTACGGTTTTGATATAAGTTACTCCAAAGCAGGTTTCACAAATTCGACCTAGTGTGCTTTTAGTACGTAGCCTTCAACAACAGAGTTGCGTTATAATTCGTTGAGCTATCCAAATAGTAGGACGTATTAAAACACATGTTTTTGTGAAGGAGATTATTTATAAACCTATTAATGTGTATAGTTGGATTCAGGTAGAAAGAACCTTGTGGAAAACACAAACACATTTTTTTTTTGCGGCTAGCATCGACATTTTAGTGTTATTTTATATGTATTGATATTATTGATCAAAAGTGACATCCACAGATCACGTGACTTAACGTATGAATATATTATGGTATTTCCGCGGCTATTTTAACTGTCAGATAAAGTCCTTTCCTTCAAGAAATCTTCTAAACATGTTATTCTTCACAGTAAATTGTATGACGATTAAAACACAGTGTATAATCTCAAGTCCCTCGGTCTGTTAATTGTATGCGAAAAAGCGACAATTAAAAGAAGTAAAGTTTTAAAACATAACAATTAGAAACTATTTCGCCACTACTGTTTTAAACGTCCCACTCTTAAGAGTATTGCTCCATCGTAGCGACATGGCTTCTCTGTACACATTCTGAGAGTGTCTTGCGGTACAACTATTTAAAACAAATAGTTTCTAGCCCGCTTTGGTTTTTATCAACACATTTGTTTGTTAAATCTTTTGCGGGCCAGATAAAACCAGTCGGTGGGCCGTAGGTTGTCGACCACTGGTCTAATGCGTCACTCTTGCAACAGACTTGACTGCCAATGACGGGGAGAGTTCGAATCTCGGTCGGGTGTACCGAAGGCGGTTTTTACCAAACGGTTTTACACCCTACCTTCACCCAAATGCAGGTACACTTCTTCTAAATTCATTCTTCCATATCCCTACCTCATTGGAGTAACTGGTATATATGCGTAAATACCCGAAAGGTTAGTAAGACACGGTACAAAAAAAAAGTTGTTTTTAACGAAATATCTTATAACAATCAATTAGTTGAACTCGTTAATATTTAATATGTAGGCCCTTCCTTCAACAAAAGGGCTACAAATAAATTAATCTAAAATTTAGGGGTAAGCGAGGTAGCTTAAATTAAATGCACATATTAAGGCGGGGATGTAGGGGACGCGAGTTAAGGGCAGTTTTTTTGTGTGCAGTTTTTATAGCAAAACAATTTTTTGGCCAAAATAAATAAAATATTGCTCCTTTAGAAACATAGAGCTATATTTCTTCACATGGTGATATCAACAGCTCTTGATTATATGTACAGGGGTGTCCTGGAATTTAATGACAACTTTTTTTCTTAGTTTAAAATGTTTCTTATTTAATACCTCTATGCTCATGGTATATATAAAATGACAACCTCTGATCACATTACTTGACGTATGAATGTGTGAAAATAGATCTAGTAGTTTTTCGAGCTGTCAGATAAGGTTCTTTCGATTAAAATGGGAATATATTAAAAAGCGCGATGTTCGTGAACAAAAAATCATACTAACTAAAACAAAATAGTGTGTGTAAATAAAAATGCTATCGGTTCGGAGTTCACTATACGATGTTCGCGAACAAAAAATCATACTAACTAAAACAAAATAGTGGGTGTAAATAAAAATGCTATCGGTTCGGAGTTCACTATTATATGGGAGACCGCAGTCTTTACCAATAAATAACCCCGCACTGCTAATTGTCTGAGAAAAAACACCGATTGCATGATACTGGCGGTAAGTTGCGGCAAGCGTCCCATAGCCTGTAAGACTTGAGAACCGACTTGTTACGAGAACAGAGGTTGAAAGAACACTTCCTATGGAGTAATGTTCCACACAAATACACCGTCCCGTCTGGTTCCATTTTCACACATGTACTCGTGATTAAAGACAAAATTACCACTTACCATTGTTTCTGTAGGGAGTACACACGGGAAAACTCACGGTGAATTAGGAGCTAAAAGGATACAAGTGTCAGCATTACGCATGATTATTAATATCACATTTGTTGTAATTATATAAAAGTTTACAGTAACATGTGGGAACCACTTCAGTGGTGTACAAGAGGCGAAAAAAAACAAAACATATACATGTCCCATTTGACCTTGTTTCCAAGTTAGAGCCAAATGATTCCACTAAACTGTTTGTATACCACACTCGATAACTCTCGACCTGTTGACTAGGTATATTCTATGGGTTATTCCTGGTTATTTCAAACACCTGTTTTTTTTAAAATAGTGCGGCATTTACTACATGACAACTGCAGACATACATTCAGGCCCAAGGTGGCCATTTTGAGCATTTCCTATAATCACGTGCACTCTCTGAACCAACTGATTAAATCAGCACACGAGAATTTCTACGAGCGAGAGTGAAAGGGCCTACCAATTTTGCCGGGAAAGTTATTTTCACATACTTTCCAGGTTTTTTTTTATATGCCACATTCAACATGGGACCGACGACTTTACTTCCCTCCCCCGAAGGAAGTTGTGCTTCAGATTTTCATTGTTCAAGGAAAAGTCATTCGACCTCGGCTGGTTTTAAACCCACGAATATTGTGTCCTGAGGTGAGAACTTTACCCCCCCAAAACCACCAAGGTCAACTATCTCCATATTATTGGAATACAAACACTTAGGCCACTTTTGAGCTTTGTCTTTCAATGCTTCCCAGCAATTAATCAAGGGGCCAATTTCAGGCTCTTCAACTTTTGAGTGCATTCATTTACATCGCGGGGCCACGCTGAGTGGTCAACCACCTCTGAACCGACAGAGTCAGGTGTGCTCTGGTGTGCTTGAAACACTCAGGAAGCTGGAAGCTATTTATAGACGGGAAATTCTCCAATATGCGGTATCCCATCACACCAGCAGGCAATGGATTAATTTTATGTTGAATTAGATTAGGCAGAAAACTTTCACTAACGATAACTAAAATAACTATACATTATTTTATTATGAAAGATATATACATATATAATGTTTTACATCATCGTCATCATCATGAGGAGCTTCCAGCCACTGGCTGAGTCTGTTTGGGACATAAGCCTCTCCACTACCTCCTTTCCACTTACCATCTCTCTCCTTCCACCTTAGCCCAGTCCTCTCCTCTTTCCTCCACACTCCTCCTTACTCCCTTACACCATTTGTCTCTTGGTCTTCCTCTCTGACTACTACCCCCGCTCCCCCCAACATCTTCATATCCAGCATCCTTTCCCTATACAGGCGGGCAAAGACACGAAGTAGGGGCGTGCCTGTGGGGGTGAAGCGCAGTGGCGGCTGTGTGTGCCTCGTGGCCACTATATCTATCTGTAAAGGCCCTGCAGGAACCTTGAAAAGTGACAGCTAACGGGACTCTGGTGAAACTATGATAGGCCAAGCAAGACAGTAGTGGATGCAAAATCGCTTTCAAAACAGGTAATGTTCTACATAATTTATGTAATATATATAGGTATAATATATATATCTGAAACACCGTTCGAACTCCTTCCTATCCCTAGCTTATTTAATTAAATTAGCTTGATTATATTTATAGACGTGTTCATCGATGCGGGCTTGATCCTCTCGATGCGGTGTCTAGTAGTAATATGTATATAGCGTGGACACAGCGTTACACAAGCGACACAGCAGCGCGGTAGCTGTTTCGCCTAGTAATCGATTTGTACCAATACATCGGTTACTCTACCAACTTTCATCACATTATTTCCTCTCAATTTCTATTATTGATACGTGAAGCTAGGTTACATTATATCATTCGTGTATCACACCTTAAGGGGAATTATGCTGCGTGTGTATGTCACTTTCAAAATGTCTTTAAATTATGTTACGTGTTTTATGCCCTACTTCTTTCTACCCTATGAAGTGCGCACCCATTGTTTGTGGTTTTTCCATGAATACCAATTTATTTGCGTTCCAACTTCCAAAATTTGATACCTATCATCCAAACTCACAATTTTTTTTTTTTTAAGCATCGCGTCTTACTACTTGTTCGGTTTATACGTTTGTGTACTAATTACACTAATGGCTTTAAGGATTAGGAAGGTTATATTTAAATTAAATGTACCCGCATTTGCATGGGGGAGAGCGGAAAACAATTTTGTAAAAAAAAACTCAATATACCCGACCGATATTCGAACCTTGATCTCCCCGTTATCGGCAGTCTAATCTCTTGCGAGAGTAGCACGTTAGACTATGCCGCCACCGAAGCGGGTCTACAAAATCTTATTATTTGATAAATTAGTATACATTTTATCTCATTCATATATAATTGATTGTATAAATAAATCATTCATTCTCTAGTTGACTAGTATTTGTTCATTTCTGTTAATCATTTCTATTTTATACTATTGTGAAAGTTATTATACTTTTATAAACGGATACTAATTAAACTAGTGTGTATAATTTTATTACATAATTAAAAATCCATAAATAGAATTGATCCTCAACAGTAATAATAAAGTTCAACACATTAATAATCTTATTGGTGTAATATAAATTTTCCCTAAGTACAAGGAATATTAATTTTTTTTTGAAAAGTAATTTTTGTTAGCATTGATGGACTTATTAAGAATGTTGTTCTATTTTGTTGTTCCTGCAGGCTGAAGGTTTGGTCTGATGGATGTTAGATGTCTTTCAAGGCCTTCTAGAATGTCCATCTTCACAAACTACAAGAACTACTCGACAGGCTGACAGTATGCAGGCCGGACTTCGAATACCGCTAGGTCAGAAAAGATTTACTAGCATAAGTCAGTGCATGGACGTAAAGATTAACCTTTTCTTTAGAGATAAAAAAAAAATCAGCTACTAACTTATTTTTTTTTATATTAATCAAGGCGAGGTGCAAGTGAAGGAGAGTTAAGACCAGTGTTTTTGTAGTGAAACAATGTTTTGGTCAAAAGAAATCAAATGTTGGTCCAGTAGAAACATAGAGTTTAATTTTCTTCAGGTAAGTGACCTCAACAGTTCTTAAATATCTTTCAAGTGTTTCACCCGCCTCGGTGGGCGTAGTTGGCTAACGTGCTAGTCGTGTTGAGCTCGACCGCCGAGGATGGGGAAATCCAGGTTCGAGTCTTGGTCNACTCGCCTTCACTTCCACTCCACCTTATACGCGAAGTAAACGATCCTCTCTTCTTCCTCTCTCTCCTGATTGGACCTGTCAAGAACAGCAAAGTCCAAACATATTATTGGTTACGAAAACATTTTCTTGAATAGTCGCTAAACATTACTATGTTCTCATTATTATTTGAGGTATCTAACGTGCATTTTTTAAACCGACTGATTGTATCAGGACATGACTTATAATTTATAAACTAAATTTAATCTAGATTATAAACAACACTTAGCCCTCCAGACTTGAGTTCATCACTGTTAAAGGTAAAACTCAAAATTTCATCAGTGATATATATTTCGGCCATGCCGGGAATTGAAAACGGGACCCTATACTCCATGGGAAAAATACGTTATCGACTCAGCCTACACAAATACCGTTTAGAAGATCTAGCACTATTCACAAATAATTAATTAATAAAAAATCACCACTTCACTGGCCGAATGGTCTAAGGCGTCACTTTCGTGTTAGACTGGCCTGCTGATGATGGGGAGATCGGGGTTCGAATCTTGGTAAAATCTACTCTTATTCAAGAAGGGATGAGGAAGGAATAATTTTAGAGGTAATCTATCAGCTAGGAAGGAGAGTGGAAAACCTTTTAGGGAAAAACCACTCACAGTAGACCCGAGTGGGATTCGAACTCCCGATCTCCTCGTCATCAGCAGATCAGTCTAACACGAGATTGAAGCCTTGGACCATTCAAGCACTGAAGCGGATACTCCGGAAGTAATTTCAAACCATTGAAACATTATTTATGCATGCACACCTGCTCTACATTTAATATACATTCCAGGGTTGTCGAACTGTGCCCTGCACTGGTCATCACGCTATTCCGCCACTGAGCTATTTTGGAAAAAATCAAGCACGGAATCGAGTTGGAATAGAAGAGAATGTAACACGGAATCACGTTGTAATATTTTTATTCTTTACTCAAACTAAACACAACGATAGAAATGCTAACTAATACATTTCCACACCTTACCCTGTTTTATCGTAAATATTGTATATCTAATTTGCATTTTACGTTCTTAAACTAAATCAACTAATAAATTGCACTTTTCACAATGAGTCGTAATAATTAATGTCTTTTTATGTGGTGTCGAATAATTTATTAATTATTTTTCTGTATGTGAATTGTATTTAATGTTTAGAAACAAAACAAAAAATATACATGTGGATATAAGAAAATTGGAACAGAAAATTGGAACTTAAATCTCATTGTGGTAGGAATGAGAAAGTTAAAATGTAAGGGAAGTGTTTGTATTCACCTAAAGGGAGAGGGATAAACCATTTAAGAAAAAAAAAACACACCTTGGTAGATCTGGACGGAACTCGAACCCCGACCTCTTGATCAATAAAAAATAAAATAAAATTGATACTCATGTCTTTGTCAGAACGCTGATACGTGCGGGTTTAAACGTAATTATTAGTGACATATTTTATTGACCAAATTCGATTTAGTTTTATACTAATTCAACTTAACCATACACATTAAGTCCAAAAAAATAGTTCTCCATGTTTCAAACATCATGATGTCTACAAAATAAAGATGGGCAGAACTCTTCACTATCGCGAATAGTTCAAAGTGGGTCACTTTACCCAAATGAGCAGTTCATTTATTTAGTTCAATAGTCCAGTCGTTCTTGAAGTTCACACGCTTTTCCAACTAAAACGTTCGTCAACTATATTTTGTAGTCAATTGTTCATGAACTACAACTTGAAGCTAAGTCATTCGTCAGTTATAACGTGTAGCTAAGTCGTTTGACAACTACAGCTTGGATCCCAGTCGTTCGGTAACTACAACATGTAAAAACGGTTAATCATTTATAGCTTGAAATTGAATCGTTCGTGAACTACAGCTTGAATTTAAGTCGTTAGTCAACTACTACAACTAATAGCTCAGGCATTATCACTATAGCTTGAAGTTCACTCATTCACCGTTTTGCAACTTATAATACATTGATATAGTTATATAATCATAGTTTTTTGGGATCAGAGACAATAATTTATTGGAACCATGTTGTTAATTACTTGGAGCTGTGGGGAGGGAGTAGAAGCTTTGCCGAACAAGGAAATGTCAAACCTTACAACCGGAACAAGCATGCCATGATAAGGCAACTCATCGGGGAAGCCCGGTTTTGTTTAATTTTTTGTCACTTTATTTCTGTGGCCGAGATTGGCCCAACAATCACTATTGTTTACCGTCGTGTATCATAGTAGTTCACTTTGAACTATTCAACTTCGAGAAGATGAAATAAAAATAAATGGTACGGTGTACCGCACAGACTTTCTCTCTCTCTTTTTCTCTTTTTTTTATCTTAGTACTAATTCCCCAGCGTTGCTTCAAACAGACAGAAAAAAAAAGTTTTATTTCTTTCAACACAGTTTTAAAAAAATTTAAGAAATCTTATCAAACAATTTAAAATTCTATCTTCAGGGGCTATTGATTTTAAAATTTCTGCCCTTTGCGTGTGGTATATATCACGCAATGCTCATGAAAGACATATAAACTCTTCATTTTATTAATATAGAAGATAAAAACATTTACTAAAAACTTGTAAATATACACTTTTGCATAAACACTCCACTAAAAAGTTTAAATAAAAAAATATAAAATGTTAAAGCCACATTGAGAAAAGAGGAACATCTTTGTCACCCAAAGAGCATCACAATAAATTTTAACACTTCATAGACTTGAGTAATATATATTTATATTTGCTTATCGCTAAAAAATTATTAGTTTTATAGAATATATATTTCAAATAAAATCGTTTTATTTTTAAAAGTACTACAACTTTACAATGACAAGTTATTTCAAATCTCAAATAATAACGTCAACATGATCAAAGTGGGAAATTTCTATAGATGGAAAATAAATAAATGAGAATAGCCATTTTGTTTGTAATCAAAATAGTTAGATCCAATTTCGAGAACCTTTATTTTTTTCTCTTCTTACCCTTCAGTAAACTACCCTTAATTTAGGGTTGGATGGATAATTCCAAAAACTCCTCAAGGGAGCCTAAAAAACCCACCTAGATACTAAGGTTTAGCCCAACTGGTAAAATAGTTTCGACTGTGGGTCAAGATCCAGACATAGAGAGCATCGCGAACACCACTTTTTTTATTTAAGGGGGTTAATTAGATTTTTTTTTTTTACGATCATAATACTTGTCTCTCTGAGAGAAATTAGAAAAAGAAATATCTCAATCTGTCGCAACGTCTGTTTGCCACACAGTTTAGACAGCTTCCTTGCCTGCAAGAACATCTCCAAGGCTTACAAATCTCTATGTAGATTATACTGGAACCATTGAGAGAGCTTGGACATCACCTCTCAAGTCCGGTTTTCTAAAGACCCCCCCAGGGTCTCACTTATAATTATATTTAAAACAAGTTGAAAGGAAGCCCAGCATATCCTGCCTTAAAAAAAACTGAGTTAATTTACTCAGTGTTCAATTTTCGTAGAAAAGGCCTTTTAAAAAATGAAAACTTTTTTTGCGGTCAACATTGATAACATTGTACTAGTCTCATTTTATTATTTTATAGACATTAATACTATCTATCAAAGGTAACTGCCACAGATCACATAACCTGTATGAATACGTGAAGGTAGAGCGCGTAATTTATCTAGCTGTCAGATAATTACCGTACTATGAAAATTGGACTATAATAGCTAAACTAACCTCCATGGGAAAGCTACGACCCAAAAAAATATGGAAGAGTTGACCTCAAATCACGCAGTTTTTTTTAAACATGCTTTTAGGTGAATATGCCGGCTATCAGCCACTTATCCTATCGTTCTTTAGATCAAATAGACAAATATTAAAACTTTACATTACCATTTAGAGGAAAATAAACAAATTAAATTTCGCAATGAGTCTTTATCTAGCCTTTTCGGTAAAGTACCTACGCAAATTAATTCGTACAACATGCATTTAGGTGAATATGCCGGCTATCAGCCATTTATCCTATCGTTCTTTAGATCAAATAGACAAATATTAAAACTTTACATTACCATTTAGGGGAAAATAAACAAATTAAATTTCGCAATGAGTCTTTTTCTAGCCTTTTCGGTAAAGTACCTACGCAAAATAATTCGTATTATATATTCCTTTATTTGATTAGGTTTGGGAACGAATATAACTCTCGATAGTTCTTATCTTCCCCATCCCTCCCCTCATACTTTAAAACAAAGTTTGGATTATGGTTGGCGAATTTAAAATAAATTACTAGGTGTTTAACTAGAGATGACCCTCTTCGGTGGCCGCGTGGTCTAACGCGCTAACCTCGTGTTCAACTAGACTTCCGAAGACGGGGAGATTGGGGCTCAATCCCGGTCGGGTTCACTGAGAGCGGTTTTCCTGAATGGTTTTACACTCTACCTCGTTACAAATGCCGGTGCATTTCTTTTGAATTAAGCCTTCCTAATACCTTAACCATCACTGTAATTAGTACATATGCGCATAACCTGAACAGGTAGTAAGACGTGGTGCTAAAAAAAACTAAAGGTGGGTCAAATCCTATATTTCTCGAATCTGAATATTACATTTTCAAATTTCGAATCCTTAAAAATGTAAAATTTTAGTTCAATTGAAAATGTTAGATATTTAAAATTGAATTTTAAATAGTCGTTTAAGATTTGGTGCTACTGACAAATTATATTTTGTTTGTCATGTCTACTACGTCATAAAACAACAAAGATAACACTCTTTTTTATATAATAATGTTAATAAGGTTAAGACTTAGATATTATTGTAATTTAATAAATGCAAGTGTGAATTAAATTGGTTAGGTAACCTTTAAAATATTTTATATAAATACATTACAATTTGCCCTTATAAGAAGTTGGCATAATTTGCTACCATCTGTTTACATTGATAGCGTTGTTGTGATATGAATCAAATACATACGAAATAACACCACGACATAACAACTATGAACTGACAAGCATTCACAGTGGAATTCAGAGTCAAAACTTAACAATACAAATAGTTTAAAAAGTTAAAATAAAATACAATTTAAAATACCAAATTAAAATATATTACAGCATATATGAAGAGTTGGTTAATTTAAAATATTTTTGTGACCAAGAAATTTACAAAAAAGTTGGTTTTGAGTTTTTAATATTATCTAAGTCTTTTTTATAGTAAAATAATTATATTAGTTTTTCCTTTTTTTCTGATTTTGTTACTCTCCCAACTACACAAATCTAAATAATAATTCTTTTTACCAATTAATTAAAACTGTTATATCAAGATCAAGTCAAGGTCTTCATTATTATATTCGAGCAATTTTTTGAGAATTTTATGAATCTGGAATCTTTCAAATAACATAGGATTCTGGGTATTTGAGGAGTCGAGGATTAGAGAGTCTCATTTTTCTATTTAACTGTTGAGTACTTTTTAAGTCATGCCAGTTTTGTTTAAATATGAGTTATATATATATTTTTGCAGAGTGTTTTACTACCCATTCGGGCTATTTGCATTTAACTAAACTAATGTTATAGGGAGGAATAAGGAAGGTAGAAAGTTTAGAAAAAACTTACCTGCATTTGCGCGGAGGGAGAGTGGGAAACCATCAACGGAAAAAACCACCCTCAGTAAACCCATCCAAGATTCAAACTCCGACCTCTTTGACCACACTTTAACATTAAAAAAATATCTAAAAATGGAATACTAAAACCAAGGTAACAAAGCTCAAAGGATCTTAAATATAGTCGTGCAATTTCGCAACTAGTGTCAAACCATTAAAATGGAAACCACAAACTATGTCTTTATTAGATAATCTGGGAAATAAACAAAATGTTTCTCAACAAAGTGTTGTCGTGTCCTTTCTTTCTGAGATATATACGTAACACAATATCTAACAATCTGGTGAATACTTTTTAGGTTGATTAACTTTAGAAACCACAATTTTTCATAAATAAGAAATCACATTAATAAATACATTAAAATTTAAAGTTTGTGTAGCAGCATATATACCTGACTTGTGACTCAGTTAAACTAAATTTTTGAAACAATGTAATTTATTATGCTTGGATTAGTCGTCTCAGACTTACGTAGATGTTTTAAATTTAATACACCGATGATTGTATTATTAAAGTAGTTATTTTACTATCCTGACGGAAATTATGAAAGTTTAATTATTTCCCGTTGTTTTTATGTTGGTATGTAATCAATCAATTGAATAATCCTTTTTAAAAAAAATAATTATCAAAACAGTGAGATTAGCAAACAGGCAAACACTTGGCCCTATCAAATTTAAGTTGTTATCCTCTGACCACTTCACCCCAGACCCTTTACGTCGTTTATACACTTTTCAGATTCTTAACATCCCCTTTCCCTCCAAAATTCTTTCCAATTTTTAAATTATACTTATCAATTAAAAAATATACAAGGATAAAAAACAATCAATAAGAGAAATCGTGTTCAATTTTTTTTAAATATATAAATTGCTTTGTGCAAATTATGTACTTTTATTCACGACTCTTATGCGGTATGTTTCAAGGCCAGTGGCGTGGTTAGAATAAAAGCTTGGGGTGTGGGAGGTTCAATAGATATTACTATAATTAGGTAATTATTTTTGACACACACANGGGTGGGCTAGAGATTGGGGGAGCTTCAACGCCCCTTGTTATAAAAAATACCAAGCAAAGCCACTGATCGAGAATGAAGAGGTCAAGAAAGTACAACCGTTTCTCGCTCATACGAGTTTCGTTTATTCTCCCTTTCACTTGTCTCGAGGCAAGTCAAGAAACTCCTCCAACTTTTGCTTTTGAACTAAGACTAGATACACGTGTTTGGCATTTTATCTATCTTTATATTAAAAATTAGAAGCGATTAGGTCTACTTTTAACAATAATATCTGTATTTAAATACCCAACCTATTTTTTTAATTTAAAATAAATAAAATATAGCCTGAGGATATTCCCAAAAAAATTCACATGTCAAATATATTCACAGGGAGGGCTGCAACTTTAATAAACAATAATTTCTTTCGACAGCAATTTCTCGGGTTTTATCAAAACAATGCTCATTTTATTTAAAAACATTTATTTCGAGGATTTTTTCATAAAAGTTTACAAATTTTTACTAGCGAAGGCGCGATCTAGGCCACAAGGGGTATTTCAAAACTAGCCTCTGATTGGCTGGTAAAAAATAATAATGAAAAATAGATTAAAAAAAACCTTATCACATACAAAACTGCATTACTATTACGTTTGTAGATGGATATATGGACGCTTTTATGGCAGGATTCCTGATGTCTTAAAAAAGTGGCCGAAGTTTCTAAAAAAAGGTCCTACTTAAACTGTTGATTTTCATCATAAAAAACAAAACACCCGAACTTACTCTTTGCTTTACTACAAACATTATAGGTAATAAAGTGAACTTTAGTGATTTTTCAACTTGGCTAATGAAGTACAAAGACTTAATGACTTAATTTTTACGACCAATAAACCAACAAATTTAGTTTTGTTACTTTGCATTTAATTTGGTTTTTATAGCTAAATTTTCAAAAGCAGTGCTTCCTACTTTCGTAAAGTCAGTTGGAAATTAAACTGGGCATCCGTAAAGTGAAATATATCAATGTTAACCAGTTTACACCCAATATCACCTCTAATGGAACTGCAGGTCCAATGGAGACAAGTTTTATCTTTGATCTCACTCAGTAGCTGTTGCCAAATATCCTCATTCTCAGCTATGTTGGGAGGTGGAGTACTGGGGTAAGAAGGAGCTACTTGCAACCTCGACTAACCAGCGTTGCGAAACTTGTCTTATATTGAGGGGAGATAGAACACACACAAACGAGAAAATGACAACGCTGTTTCCTAATAGTAGCCATGCAGTTACCTCAGCGATGATATCCAGTGTAGCCATCGTTAGAAATGCTTTGAAGATCCCCTTCTTAAACACCTGTCATGCCCACTGGGATATCTGCTCCAACAATCTAGTTTCTCTTTACAATATAAGCACAATATTTTCGAAATTTATTGAAACATTTTAATGTACAATCATAAGAGTTTTACATGGGAGAGCACTGAGATATGTTGTAAACCTTTAGAAATACCGGATTAATTGAGATGTGGTCAGTGGTTTGATATTTTTAAAATATTGTTTTCACCAAAATGTAGACGAAAGATCTAACCAGCTAAAAAGTCTAAATTTAAAGTGTTTAGAAAAAAATGTATAAGTTACATATAACCCTGTAAAACAATGTCACATTAATTAAAAATTTTCTATCGTGACCTTACCAAAACATGACTTAAATTAATAGAGGAAAGTTAGATAACTTATAGGTTTATAACCTTTCACTTTAATCTCAAAGGTACAACTATTTGCATTAAGCACCATTGAATTATTTTTAAAAAACTTTAAACTTTTTAACTGTTCAAAAACTTGCTGATAATTCTCGTCTACATCTTGTTAAAAACGATATTAAGAAATATCAAACAACTTCTTATATAATCCGGATTTCTAAACGCCTGCAACTAATCATAGTGCTCTACCATGTAGCACCCTAACACTATTAAATTTAACTACACATGCATTTTGAAGTCTCTCAATTAATTAAAAAGCTATACTATGTTTCTAGTAGGTTGTACCTTTTAGAAAATACCTATATATTTTCTTTCAGTCTACATTTATAACATTTTATTGTATTGTTAGTGCCAACGAAGATCAAATGACTTGACGTATGAGTTTATAAAGTAATTTTAGTAACGTTTGTAACTGTCAGTTACGACCCTTCTTAACATAATCCTACTATAGAAGGACACGCACACACGAAACGAGTCAGGAAAATACAATGATGTTGAATTAAGTCATTTGTTATTAAAGAAGGCCATCTCATTTCCAGTTCATAAAACTACCGTGATAAGTCTCTACATCTTGAAATGAAATACGCCTATGGATATTACTCAGCAATACAATGAGTTAATCTTAGTTTATGCTCATGACTGTGAATCTATTTTTAACGACTCTTCTTGATGCACTCGTTAACTTTGTTATCACACACGGGAGACTACCTTGGCCGTGACCTTCCATTGAACAATAACTGCAGTAATATTAGCGCAAATGTGCCATTTTCAATAGTTTCTGATTTAGTTTTTTTTATTTATAGTAAAATAAGATCTATTCTGGCAAATTACGGTGGGTAGGACAAGCAGCGGGAATGGAAGAATCTAATTCCGTGTTCAAGGTATTGGCTGTTAAACCCAAGAAAGTTTTTTTCCATGTTTTTTAAACTTGACAAAAGTGAAATTAGGATCAGTTTAATAGTTTGCATTTTAAAATATTTTAATTTCAATTTTGTATTAATATTAACTTTTTAATTTCAATTTTGTATTAACAGTAACTTTTTAATTTCAATTTTGTATTAACAGTAACTTTTCTAAGATATGATAAAACGGTTTCACTGGTCTTATTTCCATTTTTACTCTCTCTAAATCCCTCGAAGATAGAAGTATTGTGATCGGGGGGGGATCAAACTCAAGATTTTGATAAAAGTCGACGTTTGATGACGACCTCCTAAAATCGAAAAAGTGTGATTTGCGATGCCGTCTGTCTGTCTAAAGATCGAAAGTTGTTTATTACTGTCATGAACATAGTGGCATTATCTAAAAACCTCTTTAAATGAAGAGAAAAAGGTTTTCATGAAATTCTAGGAAACTGTTGAGATCACCATGTGAAGACAATTAAACTATATGTTTGTATGAAAGCAATATTTGATTTATTTTGACCCCCAAAAACAAGTTTTGCTATAGAAACTGCAAACCACAGACCTTTTCTCGCGTTTTCTGCTTGAATACCCTCATTAAGAGTTTAACTCGGATTAAAAACTTTCTGTATTCAACGTTGATAACTTTATAGAAGGAAAAATTTAACAGTCTCATAACCTAAACCTACATTGATAGTCTGGACTCGCGCACTTCCTTGTATGGGAGTTTAAATAATAGTCCAAGGCGTTAGGTTCGCATTGTACTTAATTGCCGTTGACCTCGGTTGTCTTGGGGTAAAGTGCTTGCTTCAGGACCCGATGTTCGTAGGCTCAAACCCAACATGGGGTTGACATATTTTTCTTGAGCAATAAAAATCCATAGCACAACTTCATTCGGTGGGGAAGTAAAGCTGTAAATCCCATATCGATTATGACATGTAAAAGAACCCTGAAAGGTAACGAGGAACTCTGACCACTAGACCATCTGGATCGTAATATTAGTGTTAAGTGCATAAAAAAGTAATTTCTCAAAGTTTCTTCCTACCAGAATCATACAATAACTCCTATAAGATGTTCTCCGAAAGCCCATGAGGTCGGACGCACACACCCGTACCCAGACGATGACTCACTGTTTTTGTACAGAGGAGGTATTAACACGTTGTGATATTCTCTCACGACTACCGACACTCGTTTCCGGTGCACCGACCCGCCTAGTCCTGAAATACGAGAAGATGCTGGTGGGCGCCTTCTACTGGTCTACTGTTGGGCAACCGTTTGTTGATACTTGTAGCTGGTGGACGCCTTCTACTGGTCTACTGTCGGGCAACCGTTTGTTGACACTTGTTACTGGTGGACGCTTTCTACTGGTCTACTGTCGGGCAACAGTTTGTTGACACTTGTTACTGGTGGACGCCTTCTACTGGTCTACTGTCGGGCAACAGTTTGTTGACACTTGTTGCTGGTATGTACCATCTTCTGCTCGTCTACCGTCAGGCAACCATTTGTTGACACTTGATGCTGGTGTATGTCTTCTTCTACTGGTCTATTGTCGGGCAACCATTTGTTGGCACTTGTTGGTGGATGCCTTCCTGTCAGGCAACCATTTGTTGACACTTGATGCTGGTGTATGTCTTCTGCTGGTCTACTGTCGGGCAACCGTTTGTTGACACTTGTTGCTGGTATGTACCTTCTTCTGCTCGTCTACCGTCGGGCAGCCATTTGTTGGTGGATGCCTTCCTGTCAGGAAACCATTTGTTGACACTTGATGCTGGTGTATGCCTTCTTCTACTGGTCTACTTTCGGACAACCATTTGTTGAATACTTTTTCTGGTGGAGGCCTTCTTCTAGCCATGTACAGTCGGAAAACCATTTGATGACACTAATTTGACAATTCTAACTGCTATACTATATTTTTTAATGTACTTATACACCAATGAATACTACTACAAATAATAATAAATTCCGCGTTCACTTTCTAAACAAATATAAATCAAAAAGTCCAATAAATCAACTTGATCTAGAACAGAACACCCATTAACTTACACAACCTAGTCATAGCAGCAGAAGTTGTTGAAAGATGGGTCAAAAACTACATTTTTATTAATAGCCTATTATTACTGGAGCTTTGGATCGTGATTATAGTTAATTAAAGTCTTAAATCAATTACTGTTCAATTTAACGCTCAAAGTCACTTCTAATGCCCTTTTACTAGTAAGAAAATATTTTAACAACTAAGTAAAGGAAGTAAATATACATGTGCGATTATAATCATATATATTTTCTTAGTGTTATATTGTTTTGAAACACTCAAAGGGTCGAGATAAATCACGTATTTATAATGGTCTTATCACAGTAGATTTGCCAAAAAAAAAAATTGTTTGAAGAAATATTGTAATTGGTGAAAACATGGGTTGAAGAAGCCACAAATAATTCGCTCTTGGTTCATATTTTTACATTTTGCAATTTGTTTTTAGATTTATTCAAACATACTATACAAGTTATATGACATAGCCTCTTTGTATCTAAGTTATTTAGTAAAATGATAAGACAAAACCACTTTGGTTCTAAGATAGTCACTCACGATTATATGACAAAATATATTTAAATCCAAAGCAATACAGTATAGTTATATAACAAAACCTCTTTGGATCTTAGATAATACAATTTGATTATACAACACAATCTCTTCATATTTAAGATAATACATTATGGCTATACAAAAAAACCTCTTTGGATTTAAGATTGTAAAATATAATTTTATGACCAGATAACTTTGGATCTAAAATAAAAAACCTCTTTGGATCCAGGAAATATCCTATCCAGCTGGTCGTTCTCTTTATTGCTAGCGTTTTGTTTCGTAATTATAAGGTCAAAGGTCGATCGAGTACACAAGTAGATATTTATAATGGTACATTTTAAGTGTTTGCCATGCTGAATTACAAGTTTTTTTCTATTTTTTGTTGCCAATTCGATTGTAGAAGTAAGTGGAGATAAATGCAATCAACAATAGGTAATTTTAGGTTGTGGAACAGATGGTCTGTCACTTGTTATTTACGTTCCCATGCGCCAATAGGAACATAATGCAGCAGGCTTGGTTTGCGAATAAACAAATGACAACACAATTAATGTCATTTGTATTAAAATGTGACGAGAAAGAGAGAGAGAGAAAGAGAGAGAGAGGGACATATAAAAAAATACTGTGAACAGGCTGTCATGTTTCTCTTGGGTCACGCACATCTTAGCATTTGGGTCAGAGTCACGTTGCATATAATCGCCTCAACTAAACATGTTCATTCTAAACAGCCTCCTCAGACTAACATGAGCATGTAGATTTCAACTAACGGGAATACATTTTTTTAAATAAAATGTTTTATTTCAATGATTGATTCGAAGAAGGAATTATTTTATATATAATTATTGTAAACAAATCTAGTGTAAAGTTAATTACATTATCTATTTTCGTGTTAAGTCTAATTTTACTAGGAAGAGTATTTAAAAAAATATAAACATAATTTTTGTGGTCCAAATTATTAATAATTTTACCATCTTATTAGTGCTATTAAAAGGCTTTGATAGTATTTAGTATTTATCAAATATAACATCTGCAGATAATGACATACGCCTCAATACATGAAAATAGATCTAGTAACATTCTAGTAACATTGCTAGCTATTAAATAAGTTTGTTCACTTCAAAATTGGACTATAACTAATCGTTTGTAAAAATAAACGTGTCAGAATATTAGCTTTAATTTAATTAATATATTCTCGCATTCTGGAGAGCATTAGCTCACACTCGGCATGAGTTTCTTTACGTTGTTTCTATGCATTCCTTTTCTTTTCTTTTTTTTATCACTACGCGGGTTTCTCGAGTATTGAGTTTTTTTTTTGCAAACGGCATTTTTCATAAGGGCAACGTTTTTTGTAGGCCTACTCTTATTTTAAAAATAAAACAAAAAAAAATCAAATAAAATTCTCCTACAGAAAGAACAAACCGACCGAAAAAAACGCGCTAAAAAGTAAACAATTTTTTAAAATAATTTTCCTTAAATTTTCACTTTTTGAAGTAATCGGAAAATTAATAACTATAACAACTATAACTGCAACTTACTAACTAACTTGGACAAATGTTGTAATCAATAAAAGGCTCAAACAGAAACATAACAATATACAACTGATTCACGAGCATTCTTATTGTTGAAAAGCTACTTCTTGAGAAAAAGCTAATTGTTGTTAGTTTCATTTTGGAGTCCCTGCCTGACTTGGGATTGGAAAAAAAACAAGGCCATTATTCAAACTTGTGTACTATTTTTGGTATAGGGTTTGTAGGTTGTAGGATGTAGGTTATTTGCTTTAGTTATTAATTTGGTGCATACTTCAAAAAGTGAAAGTATAAACAAATATTATAAAAATAATTATTTTTTACTTTTTAGCGCATTTTTTAAAGTAGGTTTTATTTTTTTGTAAAATAATTTTATTTATCATTATTTTGTTATTCACACATCAGATCAATATAATTTTAATTGAGTCCACGAGTATCAGTTACCTCTGCTTTGCGTTCGTGACGATAAAGTCACGTTATCTGAAATAATGATAAAACAACAATAACACAGCTAATTGGAGGAGGCACCGACCAAAATAGAGCGTCATTCAGTCGCCCTAGTAATATCGACCTGTCGCCTTAGCAACACAATCGTCACTCCTGCAAAGCATCACCAAATAGAGTAAACTATTAATTTATATTATTTTACAAACCTAGAACGTATGTGTTCAAGAGTGCCTATGTAGGTTTTCCAAATAGGGGTTGATTGAAGTCCCATCTGCAGGGGGTGTGGCAACCCACCTTCCTCCCTGAGAGAGAATTTCTGGAATTTGACGTTGGAGGTGAGAATTTCAGAGCATCTGAACATAATTCTGAACTGATTATATGAGTTTCAAGAACCAATTCTTGCGAAACAAAAAAGTTTTTGAAAAATTAGCAAAAAAAAAAAAAATTAAAAATTAATTCAATTTAATTTGATCAATTTTAATTTTTTTCAACCCATAGAAAGAAACAAATTTTTCACAAGTTTATTGAACAGAGAAAGCTGTTAACATTTTTATCGTTGCTATCTCAGATATTGATTCAATATTCTTAGTAGCCAATTGCAGCCAAAGCCCACAATATCTTATTTTTTCATAACAATTAACAGAAGAAACAATAAATATAGCAGAGGTGAAGCCATTTATGAGTTCCCATGTCTGTGTTCACCTACTCAACAAACAATTGATTTTTATAAGGTTTATCTAAGAAATAACAATTTTATTATTAAAATGATATTAACAACAATTCGTGCAATGCCAAGGTTATCCACTCCTTTGACCATACACGTTTGCCGTTTATTTTAGAAGACTATTCTTATATTTATTATTTAACGGTTCTTGTTTGCTTGTTCTTCATTATTCCTTTGATAAAAACAATCTATTCATGTTTTATTATGATTATAGGCTTTATAGTGTATATTTAATTTATATACTTATATATTATGTATAATCTAGGGGCGTACCGATGGATCGTTATCAGACGATTATTAGTGCAGCGGCAATTAATCGTAATCGGCGATTATTATGTCGATTAATCGGTTTTTAAAAATTTAAAGATAAGTCAAAATTTTCTAGGCAGGAGCTTAGTGATCAACATTGAAAAAACAACAACACATATACGCACTGCATCTGGGTTGCTGGGGCTATGCAAATATTACATAACCAGTTAAAGAAATTTAAGTTCATACTGTTGATAAAACTAACGATCTAGTTTCAACTTTCGCCGGTTAAGAATAAAATTTCTTTGTGTATGCATACAATATTTTTATACTAATTTACATTTTCTGTTATTATCTTAAGCATATTTCCCAATAGTTATTAATAAATAATCGACAATCAAGATTAACCAATGTAAATAATCGTATCATGAACAATTATTTTTAACAATCGGTAATCGGTTTTACTGAATCGGTACACCTCTAAATTATATATATATATATATATATAAATATATATATTTACAGTGGACAGTACATTCAGCGCGAATGGGAGAATCTAGAATCATCTTCAGAGTATTGACTGGCAAACCCAATGGGAAGACCTAGATGCAGATGAGAGGATAACATTAGAATGGATCTGAAAGAGATAGGATGTAATGAGGTGGACTGGATAGAACTAGCTCAAGATAGGGATGGACGGCGTACTTTTTTAAGTGCAGCAATGGTCTTTGGAGTTCCTAGTAATATATTATGTGTTTATTTTTTGATCCTGCCCACCTAACACTTTCACTATCATAACGTGGCCTTCCACTCAGTAAATTTGGAGACTCCTGGTTTAAGGCGTCACACTTGCAGTAGAATATACTGTTGATGACGGGGAGATCAGGGTTAAACTCCCGGTTGGGTGTACTTAGGGTAGTTTTTTTACTATTTAGTTTTTCCACTATCCCAGACACATTAACGTAATAAGTACATATGCGTAAAACCCGAATGGGTGCTAGAAAAAATACTTTATAATTAGTATTACTTTATAAGTATTGGTAGTATCTATTAAAAGTGTTGTCACAGATCACATAGCTTGACGTATGAATATATAAATATTATGTTAGTAATTTTTAACGCCTTTAAAAAAAGTTCCATCCTATTTAAATACAACTATTAGGTTTTATCTTTATAGACACACGTTCGAGTAGTTACGTGATATAAGGCGTCAGGCTCACTATGTCCTGGGTTTGACGATTACGGGGAAAGTCGAGGTTCGAATCTCAACAGGACACCTTGGGAGGGGGGTAATTTTCAAAATATTATTTCATACTGCGTGTTTGTCTATCCTTTTCCCACTCTTTCTGCGGATACATCTACACTGATATACCCTACTCATTCATACACTATTGTTTAAAGCTATTAATAACTTTTGTGTGATAACACAAAATTGCTCGTCATACCAGTTGTTTTCAACTTGGGCTACGCATACCACCTATACTCTAATGTGGTAGGAATGACTAAGTATTTTAGAGGTGCCGTAATCTACCCGCATTTGTGTAGAAGGAGAGTGGGAAACCATTTAGTAAAAAGCCACCTTCAGTAGACCCGACCGGGCGGGATTCAAGCACAAATCTCCCCGTCATTAGCAGGCCATTCTAAACACGAGAGTGACGCCTTAGACCATTCGGCCACTGAATCAGGTATTAGGGTATGTTGCAACAGGTTTTCTTTGCGAACCGGTATCAGAAGTTCAATTATTTTCTGTTTTTATTTCAGTGGGGAATGTTCAAGGTCTGACTAATTATAATATGACAGGTTTTCAACCACTCACGCACACATTCCGGTAGACTATGCCGGATCCCAAAAACAACTGGTAAAGTTCTTTTCGGACTAAAACAAAAATTACAGAAATCATACATTCCTTATTTTACTAGTTTGATTAATTGTTGTCGGTGACCTGGCTGTCTAGGGGTAAGGTGTCAAGACTTCTGGGCTGAGGGTCCGGGGTTCAATCCTCGGTCCCGGCACAGATTTATCTGATTACCAAACCCTTCCTTCACCTCTGACAAGACGTGTATTAATCACAACTTGTGAATGTGTTGAACGCCAGGCCTCCACCGTGGTTTGGATCCCACGTTAAACTGTAGGTCCTCCATTTCATCTCACAATCACCCTACCATTACACATTAGCGTAAGTGCGTATAAACCGATTGGGTAGTAAGACGCGGTGCTGATAATAATAATTGATTAATTGTTCATCCCCAATATTTTTACCTTTTTCTGAGAGTCGAAAATGTATTTAAGGGCCCACCGTCTCACGACTGATTAACCGTACACCGTAATACAAGATTGTGCTTAGAACAGAAATCACATATGTGCGTTTTAACTGATCTTAATTCCAGTGTTACCCGCTTCGGTGGCCGCGCGGTCTCAGAGTAGATTAGACTGCCGATGACGGGGAGATCAAGGTTTTAATTTTGGTCGGGTGTACTGAGGAAGGTTTTTCCAAAATGGTTTTCCACCCTTCCTTTACGCAAATGTGGTTACACTTCCTCTAAACATAACCTTCCCAATTCCTAAAACCATTACCGTAGTTAGTATATAAGCGTATAGCCGAAACAGCTAGTAAGA
This sequence comes from Timema bartmani, assembly GCA_902151455.1. Classification (NCBI taxonomy): domain Eukaryota; kingdom Metazoa; phylum Arthropoda; class Insecta; order Phasmatodea; family Timematidae; genus Timema; species Timema bartmani. Next base: position 69,813 of record CABFWB010003651.1, read on the forward strand.
CGTGGTGCTAAAAAAATATTCACTTTTTATAAAGTATAATATGTAAAAAAAACTACACGATACGCTGTTTGATTCAAGCTGTATTAAACCAAGGCAACACAAAGCCGCAGAGCCCCGTGGCGAATTTTCTATCAAGTGGCTACACGAGCCGAATGTGACGGAAAATTCGAATCGATGCGTGCGCCACAGCACTCTTACCATCGAAAGTCGTATTTTGGAAGCCATGGAAGAACAATGTTTAAAGTGTTGGAGCTTGAGCTTCATTTGATTTCGAATAATTACCTTGTTTGATTGAGTTGTTAAATCAATTAGCATACATATCAAATTAAACTTAACCAAAAAACCCTATAAAACCTATTCCCCCCCCCCCAACTGGTGTAAATGTACTTATCAACGTACATTGCTTGGTGGTTGGCATAAAAACAAGGTTCGGGAGCTATCGAACATTTCCGGAGACCCCCAAATTGTCATGCGTATTCGGGTGTCGGGGTGGCTACACGGTCCGCACCGCACCTTGAAGGTGCGGATTAATACTCTCTGGACGATTCTTCCACACCGGTGTGGTGCGGATTTATGTAGCCTACCAGCTTTATCTTCCTAAGTTAGGTGGTATCTGAATGGGGGGACGGGTTCTTAAGTGGGTCATTTCAGTAATAACAATTTCAAATATTTCTTGAAATAATATATTATTTTTAATAAAATTGGCTACACAGAAGTTATGAGTATATCGTTCTTTATAAGAAAAACACAACACAATTCATACCAAATGGTTGAGGTTCAAGAAAATACAGAAAAAAAAACCCCATTTATTCAAACGTGAACATTTTTATGTATTTGAAACTTAGTGGGGGCTTGAATACTTTCAACATCTAGAATTTCATTAGAAGAGAAAGTTTCTGTGTAATAATAATAATAATAATAATAATAATAATAATAATAATAATAATAATAATAATAATATATGCAAATAAGAAAAAATAATTTTAATTTTATCTTGTGTTTTTAGTATGTAACCGGCCCCGTGGTGTGGTGGTCAGTGCACTAGGCTACGAACCTAGGAGTTCAGGGTCCGATTCCCTGCAAGTACCTTGGGTATATTTACCGAAAGGGGAATTACCCCAACGGTCACCAGGGTTTGGTTAGTTAGAGTTAAGTTAGGTTTAAGTGTTTTCACTGTTCCCACACCTTCATACTCACTATCACCATCATCTATCAGGACATGGAAAACATGTACGATTCATATACATTCGGGCGTCCCCTGGGCAAACGTACATCAATACCGGCTAATATTTCCACAAACTGGGCTACAAATGATGTAGCCCCGACTCACAATATTTATTTAGTAGGCTGTTAATGATAAACTAATTAAATGTCCAAATAAAATTTTACCGGTATTTTACACTAGTAATA